>JAQGBY010004465.1:0-16567 GCA_034698785.1 Mycogona germanica | reverse complement strand
G
Organism: Mycogona germanica; assembly: GCA_034698785.1. Taxonomy (NCBI): domain Eukaryota; kingdom Metazoa; phylum Arthropoda; class Diplopoda; order Chordeumatida; family Chordeumatidae; genus Mycogona; species Mycogona germanica. The sequence continues at coordinate 16,566 of JAQGBY010004465.1, read as the reverse complement.
CATATTTCGGATTCACCCAATTAATTTATCATTGTTTACTAAAATTGGTGCGTTTTTACCAATTTTACTCAATATAATAATAATCGGAATATCGATATTATTGCATGTCCAACGACCAATACGATTATCGTGAGTGGCAAGTTTAACTGAATATTTGAAGCAATAATCTCGTCCGATAGTCGTGCGTCATAAACTCAAAAGTTAACAGTCAACAAACAACTCTAAGCCTAGAACGATTTCCAGTGTATGCGGAATAGAAAACTGTCCCTTGTCAGCTGGCAACCCCGCAGTCTTTCCTGGCACTGCTATTTGCTAGCCACACGGGGTTGCATCTCACTTAGATTCTCCCGACATCCATTTACATTATACAGGTGCGTCGAGGAGGCCATTTTAAAGCATGTGTTTTCAAATCCATTAGAGCAAAAACAAACAAATCGATTTTACAACTGCGAATATTTGTTATAAAAGCATTTATTTTCAGAAAAACAGAAAAATGACATTGTTCGCAATTCCATAAAAACGTCCGTTTGTATATATATATATATATACTGTATATATATATTTATATATTGTAATTATAGGTAATGGTGTGTGTATAATCCTGTGGATTTCCCCCCAAATACTCGAACATTGATCAATATAAACAGTTCCAGTCTAAAGCAACAGCGCCGCGATGCGGCGAACTAGTACTTCTCAGCACTCTCTGTCGGTCGCTCGACAGCGGAGTTTGATTCATGGTTACTCGAAGTTGAAGGTGTACAAAAAAACATGACGCGTTGTTGTTTCATTATCGGTTGAGTTATTGCCAACGTTTTTTTTAAAAAAAAGAGGGACGTCAAGGTAAAAAAATCTTGTGTAGGTCTCTCGCTCTGCGCCCTTTACTCGATCGCCTGACATTTCCATGCGTTCTCAGAAATATATTACATTTGCCCCTTTCACCTGATCAATGCCAGCAGCCAAGTGTGTGTGTGAAGTGTAAAACTGAATACATCTTGTAAGCAGCCTAGAGCTTTGCATTGTGGGCCAGCAAAAGCAAAATCCAGGAATGACCTATATTCCACTGAAATTAGACTGATTTTGATTTACGGTTTTATGGCATAATTGCATCAAATGTCCAATATCCAAATGTCTTCACTTTTGTCCAACAAATTCAAGTTTCTCAATTTTCAAATTTACAATTTCATCTTTCGAAAAAAACTGTGCTGCAAGAATTCGACATTTTATGAAATTAGTAACCTTATGGCAGATAGATATACTCTATTGATTTCACATTTTTCGAGTCTGATTCGGAGGTAGAACCTGTCTATCTTAATTCTAATGATTGAACCATTTTTTCTGGATGAAATTAAAAAATTTTAAAATAACAAAATGGCTTGTTTCATTCGAACGTAAATTTAGCACCAACTTAATAGGTTTCTTCATTGCAGACAGAACAACATTTGTGATTTTTAATCGATTGTTGATGCCAATAAAAAATTTAATCAATTTTTATAAAGTTCAACCAAATTGATCATTTCTTTGAGGTGAATAACGATAACACGAGTGTGGCTCCACGATCACACGTTTCCTGCCAGTTCTTTTTTTAAATCGAATTGTTTATTGCATTATAAAATCTAGTAAAATTCATAAATTCAACAATAGCTAGTTCGTTCGATAACGGAAAGCGCAAAATTGTCGAGAAATAATCTCAACCCATTTTCAATTTTTCGCTCAATCTGTCACAAGCCAACACGTATGACAAGCTGCCCAGCAAATTTATATTTTAAATTCAAATTGACCTAATTCTCAAATGATTAAATTTTGAGAGACTTGCAACTTTTATGTATGTAACCTAAAACTAGTATGGACAAAAAATAATTGCTTGTAACTGGAAAATGATTATTTTCCAGAAACAGAAATTTGAACAGAATATTGAACAGAAAAAAGATCGAATAAACCATTTTTCATCAACGGAAAATGTTTTATTCTTTGTTTTCTTTCTGTGCGTCTGACAAGCATTTTTTAAAGATTGTCTTTTGTTAAGAAAAGGCTGCGTACGCATTATTGGCTGGCTTTAAATGTTGTAAATCGTTGCAACTAATGTACATTTATACTAAAGAATATTGAATTACGTAAATAATCGGGTGTGGCTATTTATTAAAATAACATTTTGATGCCTTGTGGCCAGCCAACATTGAGCATAGGATTAGACCAGGTCAAGATTTGAATCGGTGTTACACGTTGCTTATTACAGGCATTGTTGATTTATAATGTGACGAAATCGTAACGGACAAAATTATTCTGGGGTTGGCATTTGGCTATTTTTATGCGGTACCAACTGGTCAAGCCAAACACACACACGCACACAAACAAGTGTCACCTTATACTGTAAATATCAACCGTGTAACAAAAACGCATAAAATGTAAACAGTCTTTTAAGAAAGAAGCACAAAATATCTTATCATATTTGAAAAGTATCTCTATAACAAGGTTACGGGCATTTCCTTGCTCTCTTTCTCTCCTCGCCTATTTCATTCTAACAAATTGCAGCGATCGATGCTCTTTCGATCATCGACAAAAGGGTTGTTGTGTTTTTAGCCTAACTCATTTACACACTACTTGTTTTTTCCCCTAGTCACATCCATTACCATAAATGCAATCGTTAATGTCGTATTTATTATTTACACGTACAAAACACACGTTTTCTTCACCCATTCACGTTGTAGACGCCTCGTTACTCTCAATTACTCGTAGAGCATTTTCTGAACAACATTGATGGTGCGGCGCCATTATTTGAACCCCCCCCTAGGAGAACTCCTTTTACGATACACCTAGCTAGTGCAATTTTCTGTAGATTTTGGAAATCATAATATAAAAACGACTACTATTAATGAACAGTTTCCGAAATAGGTACGTCCATAAATTACATATTTCAGTTACTTAATCGTTTGAATAGGATTACTCCTACTTTGTCAGATAACGATTTATAAAAAATGAACTAGATTGATTATTTGTTCTTTGTAATCTAATTAAAAATTCCCCATTTAAAAAAGAACGTAACAAAACCTATTGAGAAGGATTATAGCGATTACAAAAGTCGAGATTTTCGAGATACGCTCGTGTCATCGAAACCTCAGTTATCCTTCTTGGGGCCAATCTAAAAATGGAGGAATCAAATTCTGACCCCATTTTATTACCCAAAGAATTTGTTCACCCGGTGATTGGAAAGGAGAGGGGCTGGGGGAACTATGCAGAGGTTCGATCTATTTATTCTGGTTTGGTAAAAGTAGAAATGAATAAGAGCGGCGTTCGCTTTGAAAAAATGAACTCCTGCTGAGTTATTTCAAATTCCACCCCGGACACAATTATAATCTCATGCACACGATGTGGTTCTTATTTGAGCTCTATTCACGCCTGCCTTATTCATAGGGAAATCTCACAACGTTCGCATACATTCGGGAAAGGTGAATGGAAGAACACGTCGTCACCAATCACAAAAAAGAAAAAAAATCGTTCCCCCTATGTACACACTGTGCGAAAGTTCGATGGACAGTATTTTTATTTTTAATTTTCGAACCCGGTGGCCGAAGAAATGGCGGATGGCAGAAATGTACGCCAAAACAACCAGGAAGGATAATATTTCGCACTTGCTCCTTTGTTTTTAGTCAATAAACCAATAAAAGCAACTGGTTTTCGTCACGTCCCCCCCCACGAATGTGACGTCATCTGTTCACTCGCGTTGAAAGTCGTGATTGGAGAGACGATCCTCTGACGTGGGGCGAGCGGGCGGCGCGCTGGGTTGTGTGGGGCGGGCAGCGGAAGCACAGATAGTCATCGCGCGCGTCTTCCACATGATGGCGCCATCTGGCGACCGTTTGACGAACGTATCTCTCGGTGTACTGGGGTTCGCCCCCCATCGTTCTGAAGGATGGAAGTTATACGAAACGCAACCTTGGGAAGAGAACCGACTCGCGACTGGTGGACCACATTCAATGCTCGAAAATGTTGATAGCCCCGCCAATTTTGCTTATGTCCATCCAATCCACTCTACTCTTACTGGATGCTTGAGCCAACCGTATCTTTTTCATGGATGGTTGATGGAAGGTGGACGAGACAGGATTCTTTAGAGATCGCTCCTACCACTTGACCAACCAGCATAATGTCAATCCGCATTTTTAATCTTGAATTGTGCAGACTCGATGTTAGTTCCGGAATCTCCAACCTCTAAAGGAAATACGCTTTCTTTGGCTACTTTCCGGATTGGCTTCTCTAGTCTCTCATGGCTTGAGTGTTTCTGGAACACATCCATTTTGTCTACAATCCCTCAGTGACGTTCAAAATTGTCATTCCCCCGTCGGGGTGAGGGGTTCTATTATTTTTTCTCGCTCAGGCGAGTGCAGAGATACTTGCCAGGTGGTGTTGGTACGGTGCCCCCCAGTGCCTCAAATCCTGGGCGTTGGGGAGGGTGAGGGAGAGTGTGTCGCATCTCCGCTAGAGGACGCTGCTGCGCTCCATGACCGTGTTGCCGTTGAAGGGAACGGGGGGCGGTGGCGGGTGGTAGCCGGCCATGGTGGTCCAGGCCTCCCGCCCTCCCCCTCCACCTTGCCCCCTGGGCAAGTGTCAGTCCACCTCCTCGTCCTGCGCCTTGATGATGCCGATGCGGATGCCGAAGTTGCGAACCTTGTGGATCACCTCCTCCTGCATGAGGTTGAAGCACATGGCGATGACGGCCATGCCCACTAGCAGGTACAGCGAGCACAGCACCAGCTTCTCCTGCGAGCCGCTGTCCGAGATGGTGGAGTCGCCGGGCACCAGGTCACCGAAGCCGATGGTGCTGAGCGTGATGAAGCAGAAGTAGGAGCCGTCCAGGTAGCCCCAGTCCTCCCACAACGAGAAGAGCATGGCGCCGCCGAAGATGTAGCCGACCAGGATGAGCAGACAGAGCGTGATGGGCACCGTCACGCGCGGCTTCTCGTACTCCTCGTCGTCCATCATGGCGTCGGGAATGGCCTCGATGCGCACTTCGTCCTCGCTGTTGTTGCAGGGCAGGCCGCCCACGCCACCGTGCAGCGCCCCGCCCACCTTGTCTTTGAGCGACGTCTCCGTCATGCACGCGTTGTGCTTGTTGGGTGAGTTCTGGGCCACCACGTGGTGCGCCCGATAGTTCTCGTTGTTGGGACGCCCGCTGCCGCCGCCACCGCCTCCACCGCCGCCGCTGCCACCGCCACCGCGTCGTTTGCCGTAGGGGTCCTGCTGGTTCTGCTGCGAGGCGGAGTTGCCGCCGCCGCCGCAGCGACACACGCGGCTGTACAAGTACTTGAAGGACTTGGCCAGAATGTCGCCGATGTTGGTCAAGTAGAGCAGCATCAGCGGGATGCCGATGATGGCGTAGACGATGGTCACCACTTTTCCCCAGTTGGTGCGCGGCGCGATGTTGCCGTAGCCTGGACATTGGGTGGGATGAATGGCGTCGTGGCGAGACCGGAAGAGATGTTGAGGGAGCGGGCAGTAGCGTAGTTCGGGAATGAGAGGGAGAGAGAAAAAGAAACGGAAAAATATATATTAGTATTTTCAAACACAAGACATACAAAAGTAAAAATATTGCAAAATATTTTAATTTATATCGAAGAAAAGAAATATCTATTGACAATGTATAAAGTTTGACATAACATCAATTTTATAGAAGTTTCGTAAATATGTATTCTTTGGGTGCTGTCCCGAATTAATGTTTTCTTTAGTTGAACAAAATACTAGCGCTATCAAACATTAAAGATGACTGCCAGCCTTATTTTCAGTGCGCCAATTAGGTTTGCTTATGAGTCATTCAGGTCATCAGCTATAATATCCCTGCAATTGCCAATAAATTTTTTTTAGCTGTTCCCAGCTTCATTCATGTCTGAAACGAACTGACTAAAGTAAACGCAAAACTAATGTCCACAAACATTTATTTACGTACATAATGTATTATGTTGTCTTGTGACATCACTGTTTACCAAACGCATATTTAAAACCATGTTTATCATAATTTGTGCAAGTGTACCCAAGAATGAATCGCGATACACATATTTTGCAAAAGTCTAGGCATGTTTCAGTGATCAAACAATTATTTTTACAAGTGACAAATCTGTTTATCTCGCGGCACTAATTCTACCTAGACCATTTTTCTTCCAGGCACCGCGCCTGGTGGTAAATTTGCAAATCAAATTCGAACGCCCAGCTCAAGAAATGCGATCGCAATTTTAACGTCGCTCAAACGTTAAATTCTCGTTTTGTAAAGTCAGTAGCGAACGCACGACGACGAACGGTATATTAGATTATAGCCACAAAATCACAGTGGGCTACTCTCATCGTGGGCCATTTCGGCGACATATGTTCAACGATTCCCCATCCCCCATATATTCACAGTACAGCGTGATTTTAAGGCGACGCATGTATAGTTTGAATGGATAACCAATTTAGCTATATCCCCCTCGTCAAAATTCATACTTCCAGCTTTAGAAAATATCCTACTGAGACCTCCGTATGTTTATAACCCTGTAAGCGCTCATGGACTCAGAGCAAAAACTATTGCCTTGATCGAGAACATTGAGTTCAAATTTTTGATGAATTGCTACGATCAAAATCATTTTTGTTCTATTATTCTATTTTCAAATATTTTATATCGATCCTGAATCGAAATTGTGAAATAAATTCATTGAAGATCATAAACAGTGGTCAGTGGGTCTTCGGAAGCTACTTTCTATGAGTGAGGGTGGGTAAAACGGCCAAGCGAAAACCGAACAGGCATTTTGCCAATACTCGTTCTCCCCTTTATTTTGTCAATTCTGGTGCACGCTATTAGGTCTATAATCGTATTGCGAGTGCTGCAAAAAAAGAAAAAGTGAAATCGCATTTGACATAACCGAGTTTCGTTGTGATTGAATTATGTAACCAGGGTTTTCCGATTAACTGCGCGCGTTGCAAATTCTCCGAAACAATTCTTTCGGTTCTCGCCCTATTGTGTTCCCCTCGCTGATCGATTGTACATGTAAACACCCAGAAATACTCCAACGCCTGGATTTGCTGGATTGCTATCAATGAGGTGTACATGTAGAGAGCGCCATTAAGAAATGTTTCATGGACTTTGGCGCCCTCTAGACATCCAGCTCGCCTACTCGAGCGACCTTTTTGTTCCATCCTATTTTCAACACACTTGGCACTGCTCAACTTGGTGCTGCTTGCCCTTGACTAACGCCAAACAGATTTTAATTTGATAGAAGCAACAGCTGATATCGATGTTTGACTACGATATTTAGTAACCCGTTCATAACCCGAGTAACAACTCTTGGCAAACAATTTCATCTATTACACATATGTTTTCCTTATTTTCGGAACACTTGAACATTTATTTTTCAGTTTGCAAACAATCCGCCATTTGGCATTAAACAGTAGTGCATTGAAAATAATGTTTCCGGTTCAAGAGTCCACCACTTATGGTTTGCGCACAGAAGTGAGTAGGCGTGCTTAAAGAATAATTGTAATTAAACTGCGCTTGCCCTGGACCACTTCAAATAAGAACCTTTTATCGATTGCCCAGTTTTGCACTGGCTTTTACTTTTACTATTGGACATATTTTGAACCACTTATTAACATCGTCAACTAGTTGGAAATCATTTCATTTGCACTGGTTTGTTGCAGATCCACTTCCAATATTTAATGAGCACTTTTGAGTTCTAATAACGTATTCCCAATTGATAAACATAATCGAGATTTTGATTTTAATTACCGATCAATATTGCTAATCGGTGTAACGAAATAATGTTTTAAAATCTGAACCTTATTTTTCGTCATCAAATATTCAAAGTAAAATTTATAAAAATAAAAGAAAATGCGTTTCGCTATGGCCATTGGGTTGCCCCATAAACAGGCTATCACACAATGCAACCTTGCTATGTGTGATTGCCCAAGTGATTCTGCTGCCCTTAGCTTCGATTTGTTCTTTCTGCAGGCGAATTTGGATTCGGGGAATTGAATTTCAAACACAGGGCAGCTTTTTGATTCATAATAAATGGATGCGAACGCCCGACATCATATTCCAGCAAAATATGATCCTAGAATAAATATAAATTATACTTTCTGATGGTGGCGTTCAAGATAACATGATTCGTTGCGATTATGGAAGATCGATTAACAGATTACTCTCGGAGCGCCAACGCTACCAACGCTGTGTGTGAATTTGACGAACCGAGTGCCACCAAGCGACAACAATTTGAAACTGGCATCGCCTAGTGAGCGCCACCTAGCGCTAAAGTGCCCCTACGAAAGGCAAATATGTTTATGCGGAGTTACGCTTGGACGCATTCAATTGACGAGTCGCCACACACACACCCACACACATACGGTCGATTGACCATGCATGTGTTTGCGTGCAGAACTTGTTTCGGATTGCTCATTCGGTATACGTGTATTGTGTGGGCACAGAGTGTGTACTTTGAGGGAGCGGGGGGAGGGAGGGAGGGAGGGTGGAGGGGGTCCTGCAGTCGGCCGCGAGATGGCGACAATGGGCGCCACCGATTAGAGTGCTGTCGATCATTCTGAGCGAATGCGTTTAAGCTGATTAGCCTACAAAGTCTCCTATTAGGCCGCCACGCTAGCCCCGTTAAACTTTGCGAACGCTCTTTCCCCTCCCCGCCCCCCTTCTGCTAAAATTGCACACCGCCGACCACCGCCATTGTTTTTCGGTGGTCGACGTTACCATACACACCGGCGAGTGAGTGAGAGAGAGAGAGAGAGAGAGAGACAGAGAGCCGACGATCCGACACTCCAAATCCAATTAGCGAACTCGCGGGCGCGCGTTGATAATGGGTCTGCCGTGACCGCCATTTTCTCCCCTCCCTCCACTGGCCTCTGAAAGACTTTGCCAGTCATTTTTCTGCACTTCATCCCAATGGCGAAGGCAACCTTGACTTACCATTCAAACGTTAAAAATTAAAATAATTAAGAAATATCTTGGTCGCTGCTGATTAAGTAGAAAATGTACAGTACAACTCATTAAAAAAAATAGTCAACATATTCAAGATTTCTACAAAATGAAAGACCAATTTTCGCGATTGCCGTTAACTATTTATATTTTTCAGTTTGAGGAATTGTTTTATTTATCATTTGAGTAACTACACAGGTATAACTGCATAAGGCATAATGCAGTTTGGTTTGTCAAATATGCCTAATCATGGTGATCTTGTAATATACGATTTTCATTTGTATTCATTGCTTGGAAAAATTTGCAGCCTCTTGGTTGAAGGTTCCGCCGTTCGGGGCGCTTTACATGGCTTCACATAATTTGATTAGTAATGAATGATTCACGAATACTTCTAAGCAAATCACATAGGGACTCGTTACGTAAATGCAGTATTAACAAAATTTCCGTCTTAAAACATGGTTACGTCTGCTTAAAAAAAGAAGCACCCAGCTGTAAATTCAATCGGTTGTTCTAAGAAAAAATTATATTTTTTGCACGAGTACTGATCTTGCAACACATGTCTCAGTTATTACCGAATGTTCGAGTAATTTCGGTATAAACGAATTACGTGCACGTTTAATCTGTTTTTCAGGATTTAAATCCAATTTGATATGCATCAATCGATAAGTTTTTAAATATTTGTCTAGACATCTTCCATTTAAAGCTGCGGTAGACATGTGAGCTATTTCAAAATTTTGTTGTAATTCTAAATGATGAATAAATCAATTTGAAATTTTTCGTGCGCCTATCAGCAGCAGTGTTTTAGCTTCACTTCCTATTCAGTTCCGATGTAAAAGAAGGAATGCCCCGTATAAAATCTCATAACATAATGTCGGTTCGGGTCTTGGGAAGATATTTAGCACACCGCGTTATTCCGCATGTAAACATCAAAAGTCGAAACACGATGGACGCGATGACGATGGTGGAACGTCGCTCGAAAACCGCGAAAGGAGAATCGCATTCGCTCCCTTAATCAAGAACATAAAATTTCGTTCCGCCATAAATTGGCTTCGGGCGCCTCGGACAGTCTTTTCCTAGCGGTAGCCACGGATGCAATTAAACGCCATTGTCGAATATACCGCCTAAGACTCCGGTCCCCCCAACCGAACACGTTACATAGACATTCTTATCAAGATTATGCTGTCAGACATCACGATTCGTTCTGAAGCGTTTATCAAAACCGATCTTCCTGTGATAGCTTCTCGGCCTAGTCGGACTAACAATATTTTTCAGATAGTTCCATGAAATTGTTGTCCTGTTTTTCACGATTTAAGCTCACATTTTGGTAACGCATACAGAATGAAGTTGAATTTGTTCAAAGTTTGACGAAGGGTCTGCCGTGGATAAATATAATGGAACTGGAGTCCACTTACCCAGAGCCCAACCCCCGGTCTCTCCTTTAGCCGGGTGACAACAAACGAAAAGTGCACCGACAATTTTGTCATCACACGTGTGCAGCAAACTGTATCATCTCTCTCTCTCTCGATCTCTCCCTTCTGCCGCCACTCGATATTTTTGTATAATAATAATCAGGAAATTCTCAGAGGGATTGATGGCGAAATGCGATGTACGTATTTGGCGATGAAGAACGTCAGTGATTTTTGTCGAGCCCGACATATATTGTATGTGCATATGTACTTATACGAGCGTACATATATATATACATGTGCATTTATATACTGTGTACATAGTATCGTATATTGCCAATGACATACGAATCGGTTGCCTTACGGAATGCTAATTTTTTGGCGTGTGAAGTCGACAAATGAATTGTGCCAGCCTTGCGCTGGATGCACAAATGTGCAATCAATAGCTAGAGATGTGCCAACGCCAGAACGTCTTATATAATTATAATCTCATAGCAATGTAATCGAAATTGAAACTATTTATACGGCTTCACTTTTTGGCGTATGAAATTGTTCATTCTATTTCATTTTTTGCTGGTGTGTAAAAGCGCGTCAGGTGGCGTTAGTTGCAGGCCTATCGAGCGAAACAGTCCCAGATAAAATAATCCGCGTCACCAAATTTTGATTAATCATCGTATTCGAAATTAGATGTTACTTGCTATTGTGGTTAACATTGTCATCGGTCGATATTTATTTACAACACAATATATGAAAATAAAATAATACAACACGTTTCCAATTAATTTCTAATTTGGTAACGGAATTTCTCACCGAATGCAATATTACAAATTAATCCAAACGTACAACTGAACGCCAACGCATCATCAGATACGCTGAGATATTCGCAAAGCCGAATTCGAAAATAAATGTGACGCAGTCGCTGCAAATTCCAACGTCCTCCGACATATATCTGACATTCCGATAACGTACGCTCGTACATTGCACCGTGTACAGAGTTCTAACGCGTATATGCAAACATATTTGGAAGACCGTACCGTAATAATCCACGGGACAAATTCGGTCGCTCGTACATAATACACGGTCAGCTCCCGCAAAAGATGCTTTCCGATACTTCGACGCCATGTGTTGCGCACTAATTTGAATTTATAATGCGGCGGCGGCAGCAGCAGCAGCAACAGAAATATGTGGACGTGGCGGCCCCCGTCGAAACGGGAGAGACTCAGGAACCGCTCGTCCGGAAGCGCAAGCCGACACGCGACCCAGCCCACGGTCCGACAACAGACGCCTCCAGTCTTAATTAACGGCACAACGCCAGCAGCTTCCACACACACGGGAAACCTCCTAATACTGGAGCGGAACACGTAACGGAAAACCCACTACCCGAGCATCTCTTTGGGGAGTGTCCGACGTTTGGTTAGACATCGTCGCCAGATGGCTCCACCGTCCCTACATAGATCGCGGCCTTCCTTCAGGAAAGATGGACGCTCTCTAAATTTAGTGGCGGCTGAGCTCTAACGTGTTTAAAAGAGAGATAGCGCTACGCGTCCTCTCGACAATAACAAATTTGTTGTCGACACGTGGAGCGTCGGAGAAATCAGCGCTCGCCTGATTGGCTCTTAAAATATGCGGATTCGAATTTCCGTGACAAGTCCGTCACAAATTTAGGGAAAATGCGAACGCGTCCTCGCTTTTGCTGGATACATGCGCCGTCATAACTTCGCGCTTTGCCTTCTCTCTGGTCAAAACAAGATTTGGAAATCTGGCCACGCATGACTTCTACTATCGTCTATAGTGACAAGCCTCATTCGCGTACCTGTTCAGAGATAAGTGTGTGCGATGTCTTGATATGTGCGATGATGAATTGGGGATTGGAAGCTCATTTCCTGGACGAATTGACCTTTCAACACATTTTTATAAAATTCGAATATTCCTTAATAAACATAAATTCTTAGATTCGCTTGAATCCTGCTTAGATAATTTTAATGAGGGATTTAGTTAGGACGTCTAGATGGTATATATCTGAAATGGTGAATTCGGGACAGGCCGAATGAAGAAGACGAACCGAGTGGCGAACTCGCTTTTATAATAGTATTTCATTATTATTTTTAATTATAACTGGTAATTGCGAAAAATACAGAGTTTCATGGAGACCGGGATTTGAACCGCGGATCCCTGGATTTCCGGCCCAGTGCTCTACCAATTGAGCTACCAACACTCTACCAACGCGGTTCAACTCCCGGTCTTTATGAAACTCTATATTTTTCGCAATTACCAGTTCTAATTAAAAATAATAGTAAAATAATATTATTAAAGCGAGTTCGCCACTAGGTTCGTCTTCTTCATTCGGCCTGTTCCGAATTCACCATTTCAGTTAGATAATTTTGTTTAAAAATTCGAATCATACCAAAGAAAAAGTAAGTGATTTGGATGATCTCTGAATTACAATTACAATATGTATCCACAAGCAGGCCCAGATGGGGATTATGGCGGGGGTCGAACGACCAGTTAAGGAAAGGTGTGGTTGTCTTTTCCTAACAGGCCTTTGACTTAAGACTCGTTAAGGCCATTCCACTGACGACACACTTTGGGAAAATGTTGAGTTGAAGTACGAGTCCCAACGCAGTCACAATTAAATCTGCTCGTGGTCTCAGCGCTTTAAATATTATTTTGCTTTAATTTGAACGCTTAATTGATAATATATTATTAGATCATCAATGTTTTATTCAAGTACAAAATATTTTTTGAAAAACTTGTTACCAATGAAATAATTTAAAATATGAAACCAGGAAACTTTTGATCAGTAACCGGTCAATAAATTTCTAAGCGAGATCTGCGTTAAATTGCAAGTTGAAAAAAAATGTATGACTACGGTTGTCACTGTCTTCCCGACGGCTGAAATATCTTCCATATACTGTATACTCTTATATACGGGCGCCCTTTTGATGTGTCTATTAGGCATTAGCATAACAAGAGAAAGTTTGCTGTTGCCCGTGTGTATAGGGGGAGTGTGGGGATTGATCATACACTGTACTGCACTACTGTACATGCGAGTCGCACCCACGCGTCGCTACTCATGAATTTTGCAGGCGCCCACATGACGCCAATGCTGTTGTCGCTCGAAATTACACCTCCATATATGCATGGAACGCTCGTCTGACAGCAATAACAGGGGTGACGGATGCCGGTTGGATTTGTTGAACGCGCCGTGACTGTCCCCATTCCCGTTTCGCGACACCTGAATATCTGTCTCCGTGCACACCGTTCAGACGCGCAGGATTTGACAGCACCGATGCGTGCCGAATGTCTGAAATGGGTCACTAGAATTTTTTCTTCGGTTTATACAACTGTCTAAATCGCATTGGGAGCAGCTACCAAAAAGAGTGTAGATTGTCTTGAGAACAGAAATCTGATAACATACCCGTCCGTCTGTGAAACGGATGGCCTAGTTCCTCGCGCCTTTTACGTCGTTATGTCCTGACCAAACCCAAACCAAAGAATCGGAGTATACACGTCTAATGTTCTAGGTGAAAGAACCCGTTTTCGTAGCGATATACAATGTACAATATGACAATATGTTTATCTTAAACTATTGACAGTTCACTCGAATTTTTATGACTACTGTATATTGCGCATCACTACATGAAATCGTGGCTTTCGGTAGTCCTAAAGTACATTACATGTAAGACCTTTAGCCATTAGACATTAGCCTTTAGACATTAGCCATACTGTCCCATTTTACCCCAATTCCAATTTCATTTAAACCTCCCGCCTCTCAGCCCCACTAAACTGTCGACAGATGGCGACCCGTCTCCGTACAGAATATACCATACACCACTTACTGGAAAAGGTAAAAAAAAGGTAACTCGTCGCGATGCCCTTCGACGAAATGTTGTTTTGTCAAGCGAATTCATATCTCATGAACACAACATTATCAAGCACTACCCACTGAAACCCACTGCACTGATACAAGCTATGTTCACACTAGAATTTGAAGCGTAAATTTCATGATACTGCGTTACGCCATTGGTGAGCTATCTAAGCACGAAAAAATATACAAACTTTCTCTAGGTATGTATAGAGTACTGTATATGTACACATTGCGTTTGTATTTCTTCCCAAAGAAAATTTCAACTAGGTGCTTGATAAAATCCTAACGTTTTCGTAGTAGTGTGGACTTAATTCAGAATAGTGTTTTATTAAATTTACTATTTATATATCAACATAAAATATTACAAGGAATTTATATACCGTAATCTTTTTTCGGGCAACGGCAACATCGTCTTATTAATGGCATGAGTTATCAAAGTTGACAGGCGTTCTTTTTTAGTCTTCAGTACAACACATGCTTGCCTTGTGCCAATCCAGTTTGAGACGAAATTTGAATTATAGAGTTTACATTTTGAGCATTGTGCATTGACGTTACATGGCATCTTAAGTAAGTGCTGACGCAATTTCCAATGAATGAAATAGAATGTAAAGGAAAACGTGAAATTCTCTGGAAACTACATGTATATGTATTCAAAAATTAGCAATCCTTCTGTTCATACATATTCAATTTTCAAAGTGTATTATCATTTTTTGTTGTTGTGCTGTTTGGCGGAATATCATTTGTCGTACAACAGTGAAGAAAGCATCTGTGGCGAAACTTGTATATTTTCTTCTCCCGAGTTTCTTTTTCAATGTCGAAGTTGTATTGGTTGAGGCCTTTGTTTACAGAAACGAATTCGGCGAACGATGCCAATTAGCTAAGAGCCCGAACAATGTCTTTGTGAACGCTCGATTGGTCGCCTAACGGACCAGAATGAAGTAACAGGCAGTTTGCCGAAAGCCACAAACCCTGTGATTTGCATTTCGAATTTTCTACCCATGTATATAGGGAGACTCCTCAAAGACCCACTTCCGACTTTCGTTTATATTTTTTTCTTGACTTCTCGGTTTGTTGGTGGGTGGATTTTGATTTGCAATTTGCGTGGCTTTGATTCATGCACACTTGTTGATCGTCTAGACAGCCGATCAAACGTATCACGTATCACTGTTTCTCTGTGATTACCTCTGATCCTGTGCCGTAGCGAGGTTGCGGGCAACGCACAGGGCGGACTAATCGGTTTTGATTCAGCGGAGAAACTATACGAATACCTCCTCAGTGTAGTGGACCGTTCTGGTCATCCAACACGGCAAAAACGACGATGGACACGAGGACGTCTTAAAACTGACAACTTATGTCTGAAACTATCGCGACATTCTTCTGTTTTAGTGTCTAACTCATCAGTTCCTGGCGTTTAAAGCATCATCTTCTCTTCGCGTCAAAAATTTAGACGCCACTGTTATCTCAACCTGTATATGATGGAAGGGTTAGTGGCGGGCTGTCTGAATGCGGTTTTTCGATCGCAACTGTGATATGAGAATTTTTCAGGACAAATTTTTCTCGGGCAACCAACTGTACCAATTCTGTCACGCCCAGAAACACATCTAGTCGAGGCAATTGGATTTTATATTTTATTGCAGACATGCAAACGCGCGTCTGGCGCATTTGCGCGCGCGGAACTCTCAAGCGCGCACCTTCTCGGTTTTTGTCTTTGGCAGCGCATTACCAGACAAATCAACTTAGGTTGCCATTGCGACGACGCTCGGGTCAACCGAAGATGACAAAAAGCTTTTTAGCCGAGCGAATTACCGGGCGAATCTACAGCCGTGCGTATGGAAATAGTGACATATATATAATGGGAGTGGGGGGAACTGAAAATGCGAGGCTTGCCTAATGTGAGATCGAGTGCGGTTTCGGTTTAAACGGCGCAACGTATAACTAGGACACAGTCGATGTTGTATATAGCTTCTGTACCGTAGGGAAGACTATCTCTTGCGTACTCCAGAGATCTTTCGTGAATCATGGTGTCCTGCGAAATTTTAGGATGATGACGAAATATTAAATATACCAACTTTTAGCTCAATATTTTTAAGGGTTTCGTTTCGTTTAACGCAACTCGTATTCGGTTTTGTTCCATTTTTAGTACATGCTTGCAAAAATGATTTTCAAAAAGAAACCCAGGAGATATTTTGTTTCTAGGGGTTTGGTCTCAGGATAATAGTCAGAAAACGATTCTCTGTGCGTAAGGCAGCTCTCATTAGTCGAGAATATTAGCACATAGCGTTCGCCATGTTGACATTAAGCAATAAAGATGCCACTATACATCGAACATTCAAAGTTTTTGGATCCTCCCCAGT
>JAQGBY010004464.1:0-16569 GCA_034698785.1 Mycogona germanica | reverse complement strand
ATAACGAAATAATAAAAATACGCTTATAGATAATGATTGCCCTTTGTTCCGCCGACATTGTTATCGCCCTACCCTTGTAGGGCTAGGGTGGTACTCGTGCTAACAGGTGCTCATTGTGAGCCACACAATTACATAAGCTTATAATAGGCAGAACCAACACAACTCAAAATTCGATTTTCGCAATTACATATTTTGAAGAAGTGCATTGAAACTATTCGAAAAAGCAATAAAACACAATGTTGCTTACCACGTTGATGAACCAGACTTTTTTCAATAGAAGTGGAAATATCCAAAATCGAAGCTTACCTATGGAAGAGAAATAAAATATTCGACAATTAATACACAGTGTTACAAGTTTAAAAGTTTTAAAAACAAGTGAAACTCAGCGGACCAAAATATGTCAGTCTTTCAAAAACTAAATACGTTCTTTGTTGTGATTACTTTCACAAATTCTTAGCTCGTGCAAACAACAAATATAAAATATGTAAATAACTAACGTAAAAAAAAAGTATTTGATTCCTCTGCAATGGTTTTTCAATACAAAATATTTTTTAACCCTTTCTACAGACGACATTCTTAGAAAATAGCTGCATTAAAAACTCCATCTTCCACATCACCAGTTTGTGACTGTCGGGAGAGAAAATTGAGTCAGCGACGGTCGGTCGCTTTCTAAACGAGGGTGCTTTCCTTCCCATCCACATTTACGATTATTACAAAAAGTGTGTATGCATGCTGAGATACATGTACGTGTAACGAAGAAAAAAATTAGAAAACGGGCGCGACATTTCATTATAATTCGTAACACGCAAAAGAAAGCGCTTTTCAATAACAATATAATTAGTCCAGATTATGAGTCAGCAAAGTTTCTTTCTCGATGAATGGCGGATTATTCACATTCTTAAGTTGGTGGTGGAGCGGTGGTGGTAGAAAGAGAAAGAGAAAAAAGGAAACGAAAATTTTAGATAGAGAAAAATCAATTATTTATAAGCAAGAGAACTCAGTGCGCGCGACTTGCCGGGAGGGGAATGGGGGGTGCAATGGAAAATTATCCGCGCCCAGCTCCTCCTGAGACCCTAACGGAATTCCACTTCTCCGAGGTTTCCTTAGAAGATTGGAACGTATCCAAACAGAACCAATCTTGAAGAAAATGTTCATCTGACGCGAAAGTTCGGTTAAAATATTATGTGTCTCTTAAATTGTTAAGAACGTCATTAATCAAAATTACCAATCCAAGAAGCAGTAATATTAAATCCCGCGTATGGATCTCCAATCATTTTTCTATACTAGGATGGGTGCTTAGAAGGTTTTATTTAATCAAGACGAGATCAAACTTGATCTGTTTTAGAGATCATTTTTGTATATTTGCCTCTTGTTCCAAACACGACAAGAGGCAAATCATCTTCATAAGTCACACTTGATGTAAGTCACACATAATGAGTAAAATTTTGTGTCTCCCCATATTTCTCCATATTCGCATTCTAAGCGCAGTGTCGATGATCTCAGAAGGATACAGAATGCAGTTCTAATGTTGAGAAGGACTTTTGATGGCTGCTAACAGGAGCCGCAGCCCGGAGCTCCTTCAGGAAACCCGAACACCTCCAACCAAACGGGGGAACACACAAAAGGAAAACGCGCTAAAAAGCTGCCAGACTCCTCTCTGTTCATCGAGCGAAGTGAGTTTCCATTCAGGTCGCAAAACTTCAACAAAACTCTTTGTTCTCGCTTTCAGCGCTCCTTTTCTGCAACTAAACTAGCTAAACGCCGTTTTGGCATTCTTCTGTGGGGATCGGATAGTCGGCCATCGGGGCCTTCGCATCAGTGGCCGCTTCATCGAATCTATAACCATGGAATGTAGATGATCCACCCACGAAGAGCACTTCAGAGCGAAGGCTAATGGCGAGGGGCAGTCGCCAAATTCTGGATAGACTAATGGAGGTCCACGCACAAAGTCCTTAAAACAGAGTTGTACAGAGCTCTGTATTATTATTTTATCAATTAATACCGATATTTGTTTACATGAGTACAAGTTTTCATATTTATTATTTATTCTAATTACTTACAACAAAATTGTGTACACCAACTTGATCGACCAGCGTTATTTGAGGGGCACATTGGCACTATATATATTATAATCTTATTGTGTAATAGGCCCAGATTCGAAATTTTGGTAAAATAGTCGGCCCAAACCAACTGGGATACGAGAGTTGGTAAACGATAAGGCAGAAAATTGACATTTCTTTTAAAATTAGGAACAAAATTGATTATTCTTTTTTAAAAAAATAGAACATTTTCGACTGGTTTTTAAATTGTACATAGCACGCAACAAAGAATTTCAATGAAAGAAAATCTGTATTGGGCAATGGACTTGGGAAAGACGTTTTGATAGGTTAGCTTAGGGAAGTTGTCACTCACTATCTCAAGTGTCAAACGTTAGACAGGATTATCGAATACAAATACGTTCCGAGCACATCCAACATGGCAGAAGAAGATGGAAAGAATATTTTGAACGAACTACGAGAGTACTCTAATCGAGCAGACGTTTTTGATGGGGTGCAGACTGGGCCAGAGTGAATAAAGTTCCGTAGAGGCTGGGGTAAAAGCAACAACAAATTCTTGATAAAATGATTCGACCAAGGCACAGTACGTTTAATATGAATGTCTACGCATATATAGTAGTATACACGAATGCTAGCCCTGATCCACAGAATTCCACAAACTGGAGCGAACATTCTGTGTGTCATTGTTGGGGCGATTTTTCTTCTTCTCTACTCTCTTTCCCCATTCCGTGTGGTTGAACAATCGATGTGATTGGGTGTACCCGAAAGAATAATAACAAGAAAAGATATTCGCCGGAGCACAACTCGAACCAAAACATATTTTTCCCTTATAAGTTCACAAAAGAATAAACCGTACAGACCCCGCGGTGATCAATAGTTGGAAGAACGCGGCCATTGTTGTAGTTTTTAAATTCCCGTCCATCCAAAGTATATATATATATTTTTTTCTTATTCTCCGAATGAATTTTCGAACGTCAGTCGGACGGCTTCGTCACACCAGCGTGGGCGCACCATCTCTCACAAACACCGGGACAGAGTTCGATTGGTCCATGCGGGAGACCCTGGACTTGCTCACGAATGAAAAAAGAAAAGTCATGTGATTGCAAAGAACCAACTTCTCAAAACCAGAAACTCGAATATTTTTTTTTCTGTAATTTATCCTAGCATCCTCGCATACAGAGACTAAAAAACCAGGAATATTAAAACTCCACACAACAACTTTAGCATGAATTTCTTTAAAATGTATTCACGTGTATAAAATGTATTTTTTAATTGTTTTTATTAGTTAAGGCTCTTTTTAATTTTTCTAAAAATGTTAATAATTTCGAACATTAAGAACATAATTATTAGACGCATTCAAAATTGAGCAAAATATGTTGCTATTGTCATTTTGTCACACCCTTGAATCTTCTGATTGATTTATCAGGTAAAGAATCATATACTATTGTAAAATGACTCAATTTAAGTTTTAAAAATTATTTAAATTATACTCTAGTAAATGGAATTGATTACTAGATCTTTAAATTACAAGAAGTGCTAGCGTGCGTGCTTCTCTTTGTCCGGATCGCGGGTTCAACCCCGGCCTACACCTTTAAAAAAATTTTGGGCGCGAAACTCCTTCGCAAGTCTTCTTTCGGAATTGAGGTAAAACGTGACCCACGCCTGTACGATATTAGGATAAAGATCCCTTTCCTAGGCAGCCTAGGTTAGGCAAAATTACCAGGTCGCCCCTCCCAAGCTAGGGGAGTGGCTTTGAGCCTTGAAAGCTAGTAAACTTTCTCAACAAACATTTATTATATATATAAACCTTAATTACGAGAGAAGCAATGGTAACTACGGTATTGATGTCTGGAGCATGTCAGTCCGTGCAATTGTCTTTTGCTCAATAATTCTGACATGCGATATCACTGATCACCGACCATAAGAAATTACAAATGGAGTGAAACACGTAGATCCAATTATTTTCTAGTTCAGACTTGGCGCATTCGTGCTCACGATTTCACGAATCCGACCAACGCCGATACAGCACATGCGCGCGTTACGCGCGTTTCTCACGGCCTGAAACAGGCATTAACGACATGAATAATAAATTACGGAGCAGCGCAGTGAGTTATTAATCGATATCAATAAATAATTGGCGCAATTAGTGTCGGATTAATCAGAGCGGGATTTTTCCATACACCGGGGGTCATGTGTACCAAGCCGAACAGAAGGCGGCGCGCGCTTCTGTTACGAGAACATTTTTAATATCTCCGCCGCACGAAAATCTCGCGGAAAAAGTCCACGATTTCCAGCAGGGGGGAATAACACATCAACATCATCATCATCATCAATTGATCGCGAGACACCGCCGAACACTCATACACAAACACTCACTAACTCACACGTGAGTGTTGTAATTCGACTGGAATCTGGGAAAAGGTTCCGAGCAGATTAGCCACGACCAAACACGATGGTTTTCTCCTTGACCTCCGGACGCCACACAGGCTTATCAATTTTCCCCCGTCCAGTTGGTCGACGAAACAGCTCAATCAAAATTCACGAGTGCCCCCACCTCTTCCCCATCGATGATGTAAAATCGCTTCAGATGCACAAACACACACAATACATAGGCAGTGCCACAAATTTGATGCCCACGCAACTAACAAACACTACGCACTTTATGCACATGTGGGTAAATGACAAGGGAGGAGGATATTTATCCCACGCATCAATGTTTAATGGAAGGATGCCTGTGCCACTATTCTATAATTTGTGAATCGACTTGGATATAATAACTGCGTATTTCTGGAGTCGCATACCGTGGCATGGAATCCTCATAAAAATCTGGGGACTGTTGCGAGACGTACAATTAAATTAGAAAATGAGCCGAAACAGCAACTCAGCTGCGAAGAAGTACAATTACAATATGCAGAGATGAATCTTATAGCGGTGTAACTCGGGTTTTTCTCGAATTGAGAAACGATATGTTTGACCACTGTATGCCTTCATAAGGTTCCATGAACCAGTCCAACTTTTGATGCCCTCTGTTGGCTCTATAAAAAGGTTTCGGCCTACGTGACATTTTCTTGGGCATGCCAAGATTCGACATTTCGCTTAAAATCATCATTACTTAAATTCACAACTGTGTCACGTCGCCGAACCACCTTTCCATAGACGGTGACGTCACCTGAGGGATATATGTTGGAAACTCAGCCAAATGCAGGATATCAGTAAATTGTAGTTCCACATAATCCAGTATTTTGCTAAATTCTATATACTTGTTCAATTAGCAAAACGGTTTTTCATAACAAACTTGAATAGGTTTTTCCATTTTGGCATGTTCCCCTTTTCTGAAGCGCTCTTCGCCCCAAACAATGAACTGGGCCCCCTCGCATTCGCTTGATGAAGTGGACAGAGGGCACAAAGGTTTAATGTGTAACTCCCTTGACCGCTCATGGCGGTAGCCGCCTGTAAACATCCAAGTCAACAACACTACATTTCAGTTAATGCGTAGCCTCTTGAAGGGAATCTCATTTCTGCCATTTGCTGGCCGCGGGGACGGGACAGGTGAGGTGAAAAAAAGGCAGTCGCTGCACCTCACCTTCCCAACCTTCACCTTTCTCTCACAATTGCCAAAGCGCTTGAACAAACATGCGACTAAATATCACGCAGGTATGCCGAACGAGAGAACCTACTACTACCTGCATCAGGTAGGACTGACTAATAAAAAAATGGAGATATGCGCCCATATCAACACCGACAAAGCGAACTTCAATAATTTTCCCTCGCCGCGACTCGCACATAGTCACCTCCAGCCAAACGTGAGCGGCTTTCTCTTAAGTCTGCGTATCTCCAACCAGCAAAAAAAAATATTCACACCAATTACTTAAGTAGGCCTAATGTAACTCGTGATCGGGATCAAGAAATGAAATCTCGGTGCGGCAAAGTGAAATAATTATATGTTTGGCAATCGTTAAAGTGCAAGTAATTCATTCTCCCCGTAATTAGAAGGCGGCTGAAAATAGCTGCACGGTACTTAGCAGTGTATTTTTACACCTAATTTTTTTGCTCATCTTATCCACTAACCACATTGTCCAACCCATTCCTAATAACATTTTCTTCTCAGTTATCATCAGTTTCTCTTTCATCCACTGACCCCCCAATGTAATGTAGACAATTATTGATCACGTTACTGAAGTTTCATTAAACAAATGTAAAGGTTTTGATCACATGCGAATTCATTACAAATATTTGAAATAAGATGCTGTTTCAATGTAGTAATATTGTATTTCTTAAGACATCACGATAAAATGTGCATCAGTGACAATAGTAATAACAATTAATGGACTGAACAATTACATCGGAACATGCATTTAAACAATTCTGTCACTAACGTAATTAGTCAATAATGA
Organism: Mycogona germanica; assembly: GCA_034698785.1. Taxonomy (NCBI): domain Eukaryota; kingdom Metazoa; phylum Arthropoda; class Diplopoda; order Chordeumatida; family Chordeumatidae; genus Mycogona; species Mycogona germanica. The sequence continues at coordinate 10,118 of JAQGBY010004464.1, read as the reverse complement.
AATACTGGAAATGACCTGAAACTCAGACCGAATCATTTCCCAACATCACAATTATTAAGCAACTTTCCACCGTCAATTGCTAAATTGAATCAAATAAACTGTACAGGTATACACTGTCTATGAGAGAGCAATTCAAGGTTCTCCACTTTGAACGGCTGGAGGAGCCACGTCAGTCATCAATGGTTGGCTGAATTTCTCAAACACGCAACAGACAAACGCGCAGGTATGCATGTTCCATCAAAAGAAAAACAAACTGCAAAATTACAGACATAGAGTATGTGTGTGTAGAAGCAAAGCACCCGGATAGAGAGATTGTGTCACTATTCGACATTATCCATGTAGTGGTGGTGTGTTAAACACAGCGTCTCTGTCGGCTCTCGTCGTACACCAATAACCAACAAAAAAAGACGGGAAATTGGTGGCAAAAGTCATTTTATTTTTCCTTCGCAAATGCTCGCTGGCCTATATGCCGGGGGAGCAGAACTAATTATAGACAAACGTAATAACACAGCCCCAAGGACTTGCATGACAACACTGTATAACTCGGTGCCAAACGTATAATTTCGTGCAATGGTCTCTCGAAATAAGGCTCTCTCAAAGGCGAGCGACCCAACCCAACGGAAATCGCTAATACTGGTTCCCGTTTTTCGTCAAGGAAAATTTGACGCCCGAGAGATCGAGATGGCCGTGTTGACGTGAAACTTGATTTTCTTTTCAGATACGAGCCCCGAAATTACGTGTCTTTTTTATTGCCAAACAACATTTTCTCAAAACTCGGGTAAGACCGAATTATTGTCACGCTCCAAGATTGATAAGAACTTGGACGGTTTTCGGTTCACACAGTGTTGACAGACCAATTTCGCCGCAAAAATAATAATATCGTAAGCTCCGACATAAGTGCTGCTCTCTCAACGTTCTAGACACCAATTGCATGTTATTTCCCGGTCAAAAATTCAGAAGTTGCCACAATTTTTAGCTTCTGTGCGTGGAAATGTTTAAACATTTGACGAATTTTGAAAAGCTGTCTTAATAGAATATTTAGCCCGATTACAGTTTTGTTGGCGTCAGTTGAAACAATAGTTCGAGTCACGCGGAATAAAGAGAATGATTATATTTGGGGGAAAACCCGACACGTCACGCTAGGCCTCAGGAAGACGTCCACGAGAACACCAACACATTTCACCACGGTCGTCGCGATACGCCTCACTTTCCACTGTCCGGCAACATCCGCCATCCGGTGATGGATATCCCCCCGAAATCAGCCCCCCGACAATTGCGCAAACGGACACGCGTAAATTCCATCCGTTCATTTTATTATTTGACTATACCAGAGCAGTGGTACCCGCTTTTTCTCCTTTCCCTTTCCAACCCCAACTACACGAAGTAATAGACACAACCACCCATATACTATATATGAAAAGCTGTGCCAAGGAGACAAGTTGCAATGAATTATGTTCCCGTAAATCGCCGCTAGGTGGATACATGCGCAAAGACTTCGTAAAGTAAAGACCACGCGTTGACGTTTTTCTTATGTCGTCAGCTAGAGAAATTCAAATTTTTAACAGTTTTTCTTTTCAGAAAAAAATGCTTTTACTATTTTTATGCATGTAATGACTGACAGTACATTTATCCTTTTGCAATACAGCATTCAGTTTAAAATGGGTAGAGCGTTGTCAGAATAGTGGGGTGGGGACGCAGTCACAAATCTATCTTGACCACTCTTGAGCAAAATACGTTTCTGTCTCCGTTGCAAACGAAACGCAGACAGCATCCGATATTCTTCTTTTATAATATCGTTGAATTTTTTGGGAGTTTGGGGCGGGGGACCGGTAAACCGCCTCGCGAGAGACAAATTGCCTGACGCGGTCGCTTTGGTTGAGGCCTCGGCATATGGCGAGGAGACACGCCATTTATAACTTCACGTCCCCGGAATTGGGGCTTTCATGCACGGACGGACCAATAGAATGACCGGCTGTTGACTCGCCTTGTGAGACACGTTGGAAAAATCATTTTCTTCGCTTTCCACTGTTTAACATTTCCCGTGCCTTTTTTACTTCGTTAATTTGTCAACGAGTGACAAAGGCCAACAGAACCACAACTGATTGGATCTTTGTCGATTAATCAAAATAATATGACACTTCTAGACACTTAAATAATGGCATCATTTCAGTATGTTGATTTTTGATATATACTTTTTGGATGAGAAATGTGCTCACTAGAAGCGTGTATCCACTATCTACTGTACACTGTATAAGATCGCATCCCTAAATCAGGAATTCAATTTGAAGATTTGATCCTCACAATGGGCTTTCAAAAATATAATTTTAAAAACTTCGTTTGTCTAGTTGTTGCTGTTGCTTGTTGTTGTTCGTTTGTTGCTTGTTCTAGAGTTAGTTCAATTCAGGATGGAATATTTCATCAATCATGAAAAGAGGGAGAGGTCCCAGGCGTATACAATACACAGCCTGGCTTCTCTTTCTACCGACGAAAACAAGAGTTTCACCTCGAGCAAAAATAAACGCGAGTCAATGAGCTGGGCGCAGGTAAGATGAATTATTAGCCGGACCAATATTGGATTTGGCGAAAGAACCTTCTTATCCAATTTCTAAAAATAAATTGCGTCAGGTCCACTCGACGAAAATCGAATTCATTAAATGACTATTACAAATGATGTCTACGCGACCTTGCCTCCCCATATGCAGCGATCGCACAATGATACACTCACAACTTGCGCCCAAACCAGGCATAAAAACAATTGTTGTGACTCGGTAAAAAAAAAATCAATATCATACACATTTTTTTTTAAATAAAACGCGCGTAAACCAGACAGTTTCCAACTTTATCAATATTTGCCTATGGCGCGAACGAAAACAGTCGCTCCAAACATTAATCGGACTCCGGAAGGCGAACCGCGCTGGCAGATCTTATCAAGGTAACGTCACGTTGGAAGTTTAAGGTATCGATACAGGGGAGGGGTTGGGGAGGTGGATAGACAACGGCAACTGTCAATTGCTTCTTGGCAACGAATGCAGGGCGAACAGCCTGCCCGCTTCAATCATCCGTTATGTATTTATTCCTTCTATCCAAATCAATGATAAACACCTCGCAGGGCCGTGACGTAAATACATGTACACGCGTACAGTTCTGTATATATATATATATACACAATGGTGTACCTCCCCACACTAGTTGGTATATATACTCGTGGTAGACGTTTTACCGAAACATCGACGGGCGCTGTCACAGACCGGCGAGGCGGGGCGGAAAACAGCAAATACAAATGAATTACGCCAAGATTTATGAGTTGGTGCAACCCCCCTCCTCCTCCTTCTCCTACATCGTCAACAACTAGATTGGTTTTCCATACATTTTCAATTGCGAGCACCTGAGCAATATTGGTGACGCGAGGAAGAGCAACTCTACCTCGGCAATGCGAGCGCACACACACACACACACACAGCCTAGTGTGATTATGAGTGTTTAAATTGTCAAAAAGAAGTGTAACGCTAGAAATCTGATTGAGAAAGAAGAGACGGAGGTAATTGGAGAAATTCATAACTATGGAAATTGGAATCTACACATTGAATTGTGTCGATTTAGCATTAGGTTTTGTATGCATATTACATTGAAAACTTCGGTTCATTGCAATTGAAAAATCTAACTAGACTTTAAGGGCTTCATAAGAGACGGTTAGGATTACAGCGTAACCTTAATAGTTATACTGGAATTTATATTCCTTTGCATCAACGTACAAACGTCGGCAGCCAATAACCCGATTATTGTGAAATGTGGGGAAAATTAAGATAACTGTATCTCCTTTCGAATTGAGATCCACATTACTCACCGATACGATTACCGCTGCAATGCGTAACTGTGCAGCTGGACTTTCTAAACTCTGCTAAAAAAAATGCCCACTAAAGATTAAAAATGGGGTCAAATCGCCTAAACAAAATTGTGGTGCGAAACAACTTCTTAAAGACATGAAGCGAACTGATTCCTCGTAAATCGTGGTTGACAGACAATTGCACAACTTTTAAGTGCTTGGTATTTGTTTATATTTTCGTCAAAATGGTTTCAGTCCGCCGAAAGTCCATCCTTTGTTTGGAAACATTGCAGCGGTAAGCGATATCATTGGTGATTTATTTGAAAATTGAAATGCAGAGTCTCTGAACTCGATAGAGGATACAGTAATCTTAGTAATATCCAATTTTCATAATAAATGCGCCATTTTCAGCAGACCTAATAACATTTTAAAAGAGACTCAATACTGTTACGTGCATATATCATATACGATAGATGTATGTTCGGAGCAATCTAATCACCCCAATTGCGAGTTTGTATACCCAAAGCGGTAAATTCTTAGACGTTTTAGACCGCCAAATGAGTAAAAATGGCGCCTCCGGTGACCCCAAACAGAAACGCAATCTCAATTGCAGCAGATTGATGACTAACAGAGTCCTGAATGGTCTATTTTTGGACTTGTAAACGATTCCTGGCATCTACGTATTGCGTTTTCTTTAATAAACGCTCGACGTTATTATGTGTCGCACCCTATGGCACAACATCACCGCCGAGTTGTGTGCGCATTCTAGGCATACCTGTTCATACACCACGTATACAGCGCGCACAAATATATTATCAAAGTGAATTGGTTAGGCACAATTTTAGATATGTGTGTGTGTGCGTGCGTGTTGGCGAAATTCAAATTTTCTCTGCCTACGGGAAGCCGTTTCGATAAACACAGTTTGCATTTGCTTGCTCAGCGTGGTTCCTCTCTTCATGTTTAGTCATACGCGAGCGAATACTGCTTATACGTTGAGTTGAAAAGGGAAGGTGGAAAATGCGGGTTGGGTTGCATACCCTCAATGCTGTTGCACAATGTTGGTGTCTGAAATTTTGACTAATCAAAATATTTAAAAAAAAAAAATGATTTTACTTGTTTCAATTTCAAAATGTACTCAGATTGATTTTCGCTAAATTTTGATTTTAAAAAGTAGCTTCGGTTAATATTGTGGTATTACAGCTAGCAGAGCACATAATCAAAAACCTACAATACAGAACAAAACATTCTGTTTCTGCGTTTTGATCTGATATTTCTATCTATTTTACGAAAATTCAATTATCAGCGTCAATAAAAGTGGGCCATTATTGTTCACCAAGGATGAAAAAAGATAAATAAAGTGCTGAACAAGGAAGGCGAAGCGTACAGTGCAATTCCCAATACATAAGTCCATACGGTTTGAATGTCGCCAAAATATTCAATGCTTCGTTTTTTTCTCACAGTTCCGAATGCTAGGTCTATATAATCTTCCATTAGTTCTGAAAATGCATTAAATTCAGACGTAAGTTAAAAGAAACATAATCCGTCTTAAGATAATGGAGTTCCTCAAAGGCAGAATCTTTTGGAGATAAAAAAAAATGCGGCATCATCTCATGCGATATTCTGTAAGCTGTACATGTATTGCCATATGGTGTCACATAATATTCCAGCAACTGCTTTCCCAGCCATTACGTTTCATGTAGATTCGATGAACGCGAGAATGAAAACTGACGATGACAACAAATTTCTCGGAAAGACAATGCATACATCCGAAGCGATAGTCCAACGCATCCCATCAACTCCCATTTCACTGATCAAACAATTTCTTAAAAATGTGAAATCGCATTCCCATTTTTTGTGTTTTTATTCCGATCTCTCCCCTTGATGTCAAAAGTTTTAACGAAGCCGAAGCAAGGACGGTCTTCTCCATTTGTGTTGGTATTCGTCAACTCGGGGTCTTACGTGGAGAAAGCCTGTATATGAACGTTTCTTTGTATACAAAAATGAGATCTAATAACAGTGCAGGTGGCGCATGATCATTGGGCGTGTAATTCTAGCAGTTACATCGCCAGCACATTAAATGTTGCCTATAGGCAGATATGCTGTGAACTTGTAGCGCGTTCTGTATTTGTATAGCGCCGTCTGTTGACATGCAAATTGATGGCAGCGTGGTCGTACAGTACATTTTACATACGTTATTGTTGATCACTGTATGCCAATTGATTGGCATTTACAAATTCATGGTCCATGAATTATTTACGAATTTGTGTGCATACCGCACTTGAATACACGAGGGTGTTCAAACAAGATACTACTTATCCAAGCAAACAATACCGATATGCTCAACAAACAATAGGTCAATATACAAAGCTGGTTTCTAAATCACATCAGACTAATCGCAGTCGGTAAATTAACGGCATTTAATATACATGTGTTCAAATAATCAAATTTTAGACTATCAAGGATTGCGACAACTATTACAATTATTGATAAATGGATATGTTTGACAATTCTTATTTTATAAAAATCGTTCATTGAAGTTGATGATCCAAATATTAATTGATTTGAATTCCAATAGAATGCCATAATTGGTTTTGGTTACCCACACATTCTTTATTCTCAGGATTTATTAAAAATTTCCACATTTCCTATATCAGCTTAAATCATAGATAATGCACACAGTATCGTCGGTTACCGGACATTTATTTTTAACTTTAATATAAATATTCCGTCGCCACTGGGTATGCAGACTAACATTCTAGAAATTTTTGCGCATGAACATGAATAAGCAATTTCACGTCTTTTTTTGCTGCCACGAATTTGTAACATTATATCCGCTCGTACTGTACAGTATAAATGGAATTGCACGGGTTTACGACGCGCAATCCTAAAAATATACTTCCAGACAATATACGACATTTAATAATAAATGTAATTATTTATTAAGGCCAGCGAAAACGAATTACGTGACCAAACGTTGAAACTGCCGAGACTAGTGTTATACGGTCTCTGCTATTTTTTATATTTCTTTCTGCCGTGTTGGGAGTTCAACCCGGCGGAGGCAGACATTGGGGAAATACGAGAAGCAAAGAAGTTTCAGCGAGCACAAAGGTGCGAAATATTTTTCCCCACAGTGCAAATATTATTTGACACTTTTCGTGACGCCACCGTGACGCCTAAATGGATCTCAGTTTCATATTGAAGCTGTTTACTCCGAAGCAAGAATGAAAACCTGTAAAGAACGGCCAGTTCCTCAAGCGGGGGGCAAACAGGGGCAACTGTTGGGAGCGCCACTGCTATCGGTTGATTAGCAGTGTCCGTTCGGTAAGGTTGCGAAAATAAATTAGCTAAACGCGTAAGATAGTAAAAATTTGAAAAACACAGGATACTTGTTCAGGACACAGCATTGCGCTATTTCACAAAATAAAATTTAAATATTCTTACGCCTTATTACAACATTTACTCTCGATTACATCTAAGAAGACACCTTCACCAATTCAATTGACTGAATGCATATAGGCTAACTGACCTACTCACTCGAAACTCGAGCTTCATGTGAAATGCTTTTAATGACATTTTTCGCATATCAACAAACAATAGGCAAAATTACCAGGTTGTTCCTGGTGGTGGACCTCGCTGGTGGACCTCCTTAACAAAGAGCTCAATCAATAAAATAAATATTACAATGATGAAGCGCAGCGCGACTTTCCACTATAACTCCAAATACACTTCGAATTGCACAGATAACAAAAAACACCGTAACGAATGGTCAGGCAACATTGAGTACCGGGCCCAGGGCGTATGTCTTCGTCATGGTAGTCCCCATGTACAAAAGACATGTGTGCATCGGTATACACGCCCTGCTGCGAAAGAAAGTCGAAACGTCCAAAGCGCGTAATAGGCCATGCCTCGCCCGTACATCACAGATGATGTCCTCCTCTCTCTCTTACCAAGCTCAAAAGGACAAAGAATCGATATTGTGAATTATGACAACGCGGGAGCAAAAATCTCGTTGTTGTACTCTCGGCAGTTGCAACGTTAAAAGCCACCATTTAGTCGTTGACTGCCGAGAGACCCATTACCGATGAATTGTATTACGGGATTTCGCTTTCCGTCGTTAGGCACACAAAAATTCAAAGTGCACGTTGAAAGCTTTATTCGTGACCATACAAAAAAAAATATAATAACCTCGCTTCATAGAATAGCAGAAATAAAAAGACTTCACTGGAAAACCATTAGATTTTACCTATTCTTGCTAAATACTCGTATTTTATAGATATTTTTTTCAATTTCTATATTTCCCTCTCCCTTTCCATCGAAACAGCCTCCCCGCTGATCTAACGATTTCTACCAAGAATTTCTAGAGGCTTGCCAACCGAACCGTTCAACAGATACGAAAGTAAGGTTTGAACTCCAGACAAAGGAGTGTCAAGAAATCATATTTTCATATTGTCAAAATGATAAAACATTTCTGATAGCATTTCTAGAATATATATATAAAATAAAATTTAATCGGTCGTTCATTCACTCACTCATTTTGTTAGTGAAATTGCGTTGCTGCGCCAACAAATTGGTGCATCATGTCAAACTCTCAGCGTCAGCATATTTATTCTCATTCTCAGTACATTATGATTTTTAGTACGACTATACATTTACTGGTCTGCCTTGGTTTGGCCGGTATAACCTGGTCAGTTGCACATCACCCTAATTGGCATTCCGAATGCAACAGTAAATCATCTGTGTTAATTACCGGCGGCAATAAACCACCAGATCACGCGATAAACATAAGCTTACACATTATAACATAAACATAACCAACCAGTTAACGATTGCCATCAATACAAATACAAGGCATTTGTTCAGGATAGGCAATACAGTTGACGGGGCCACCAAATACTCGTAGATAACAGATTGCACTAAAATGACCGAAGAGAGAATAATTCATCCGCATGAATTTACGGCCCACACATAATTTTACGTTCAAAAAATCACTGGACCATCCCAGGTATGATACGATAAAAGCATTCATGCCCAAAAAATCGATCGAAAATAAGTACATTGAACGAAGGCAGCTGATTCTTTTCAATTGTCATTTACCAAATTTGGCAATGTTTTAAGACACGTACTAGTGCTTCGATCATGCAGCTTTCTTAAGCAACGTTTAATAAGATACAATGTCCATAGGATACACAACATAAAACATACATTCTGCAGGCGATTGTACTTATTTCAGCAATGTTTCAATTGAAGTTTCGCATGGGTCTCGTCGAATGTTGCATAACGGTGTACCTCAGCCGTGTACCGGAGGGGAAAACGACCAATTGGTGTGCCGATCACATCTCGCCGAACTCGCCCCCTTTGAGCGTCTACCGTGACACGCACGCAATCTCCGACGACCCACCTCTCCTCAAAGACTGAAACAGCTAGAATCTGAAACGGACTAGCACAAAAACGCATTAAAAAAATTGAATCTGCCATTTGCATACGGCGTGGTACCTTGCTGTAGCCGAAAAGAGCAAATAATCATTTTTGCATCAATGAAAAAGACGTTGTTGGTACAACATTGAGGATATCATAAACTGCAATATTTTCGTAAAAGCGTAAAGGGACAACGGATGTATTTTAACAATTTCTTTAGACAATATTTTGCAGCCAATGCGTTGAAAACACACCAATTGCATTGCCGTGGAAAATCGACAAGCTGGTGAGGCTTCATAAATAAAAATATTTTTAAAAAATCTATTTGGACGGGGGGGTTTGACGTAGATAAAGAGTGATGGTGATGTCTTTCACAAAGTACGTTTCACAAAATACAGTTTATTATGTTTTTATTTATGGAGACTCACCAGCTCGTCGTCGATTTCCCACGCCAATGTTTATTGTGGGTGAATATTTTAAGGCACTGCCAGCTATATAGTAACCAGCACACGATTATTATGGCTTATTGTTGAGACTATTTTTTAAAATCGATATTCGGTATTACTTTTTTTTTTTAACTCGCAATTTCAACATCAACCACGCAGTACGATAACATTGCAGACACCGAACCCAACCAAATTCCTCGTTCGCGATCTAACCCATACTCGCAATGTCTTTTGCTCAATCCGTTGTTCTCGACTCTTGTTTCCGCGCGAAGGAGCACCGACCGACCGAGAGAGGCAGGACCGTTGCGGAGGGAGAGTCAGATATGCGTGCGTCCCATCACAATGGCGCGAACGGATTGAGTGGTCATAAAACGGCATTATCAATCAGATACACTTTCACGTGTGTGCCCCGTGTGTATGTGTGTGTCCCCCCC
>JAQGBY010004463.1:0-16570 GCA_034698785.1 Mycogona germanica | reverse complement strand
AATCCCCCTTCAGAATACGAGCCAGAAGCCCAATATTGGTCGCTTTTCTACGATCCTCTAACGATTCCCATCCCAATTTTGACAACATGTCCGTCACACTATCCACTCCACCAAATCAACCGTTAAGCGGATGGCAGTTTCAGGAAAAAATTATATGACAACTGAACAGATATTTCTATTAGTTCCAATTAGTGCATTTCAAGATTCATATATTTGACGTAAACAAAAAATGTCAACAATTTTGTTTTCGACATAGAACTCGAGTACGACAGTACTTGAAGTCAAGGTATTCAGAAAATTCGGAACAATTAAATTTTACTTCCTATTTATTTCCTTGTTGATAAATCGATTAATAGCTTCCCCCGACATTACCCATTAAACATATTTTAAGTGGCTTTCGCCGAACGAGTGCTAAATCTCTTTTTCCTTACCTTTCAGCGCCTGCGCGAAAAACTCGTCGGCCTTCAGGATGTTTCCCTTGATGAGCTCCAACGGACCCGGCCGATGGGACAACCTCTCGTTGAGGTCGTCCGCCAGGCGGGCCTTCTTTAACTGGCGCTGCTTGTCCTGCAGCGAAGGATCCACGTTGGAATCTACAAATAAAACAGTGACAGAATTTGTTAATATTACGGAGATGAGAAAAACTTTTAGGACGTCTGGGTGATAATAACCAGGAATGGTGGATTCGGGTCAGAACCGAATGAAAAGACGAACCGAGTGGCGTACTCGCTTTAAAAAAAATAATATTTGACTATTATTTTAATTTGAACTGGTATTTCTTTAATAACTCTGTAATTAACATTAAAATAATAGTAAAATATTATTACAAAAAAAGTAAGTACGCCTCTCGGTTCATCTTCTTCATTCGGTGCAGACCCGAATCCACCATTTCTGATTATTACGGAGATGTTTAAAAATCTAGAGCAGATACAGAGAACACATCGAAGGTTGAGGTGTTTAATCACCGGCACCTTCGATGTTTTATTCAATGAATAAAAGTTATTTTAGAGAGTACACACCAGAAAAATGGTTGGACATCCAACGAGAAACCAAACGATTGAAACACATGGTAGGATCACGACAAAACCGACATTCCTAACAAGATCTAGAGACGTGATCCTGTCATTCGTGAAACATTACTAACGAATTCGCCACAAATCAATGTTTGATAAAGTGGATTTTACTCGCGGGAGCCAGGAGCGTACTCCGCTCCTCTGCATTTACACCTATGTGGAGAGATGCCTCCATTCACACGCCGTTGTCATATTTGCTCGATAGATGGCGCTTATGTAATAGGAAAACTGAGCGCTCTAGTTGAGCCATTGGCGCTGATAGAGAGCGGAGCGGAGCCGTGAGTGAGCGTATAGAATGCGCCCAGTAAGCGGATCCCATGCGAGGCTCCCTTCAAAATCGGAACATTTCTATTCGTGATGGGAGCGACAAACGCTCCATGGAGCCGCTCCTCGAAGCTGCCATTTTTTGGTTTACACCTAAAAACAACACGAGGGTACGAATTTATTGCTCCTACTCCACGAAGATCGACTAGTTAGAAGCCGATCTTCTCCGGTATAAACCTAGCTTAACTCTTCTCAGAAATCAACACGTCTACAATTGTAAGAGGCGAGATGTCTTGATAGAACTTACACTAGTTAAAAACCTCACATTTTTTACGGGAAAGACCCCGCAAAAAATATTTCGTGAGGGAATGTTCGCGTAATCCAACGAACAACAACAGTCCCCCAAAAAACTAGTGCGACTTGAAGCGAATTTCTGTCACACAATCGCAATTCATTGTAAAATCTGCACTGATGAAGGTGCGGCAAACAGAGACAGTGGGGGGAAGAGATAAACACTGGTCGCCGCACGTAAACACCTACGCGAAACACGATTTCATTTGTCGTCCATTGTTGCGTTATTATCACCCCTCCCCCACCCCCACCCCTCTTCTAGTTCATCAGTGCCAAATGGACTTCTAAATACCAAACAACGGGAATCCCGTTTAGGTCATGACGCAGCGGGCAACATGAACCCAACCTATTGCTTTTCTGGGTCGACATGTCGCATTTCCTAAGCAAGAGGGTGAAAAAGAGAAATTCAAAATTCAAAATGCTTCAGTAATAAAAATGTAGTCTTTCTGCATTAGTTATTGATGTGCCCTCTGGTGGCCGAGTAAGTTGGGTTCGTTACAGCTATACACGAGTAATCCCGATCGGTGATTGGCTTAAAAAAAAGGCAAGTCTTGTGACTCGTGACGCTACCGCTAGGATCGCTTTTGCGTCGAAGCATTTGCTGGTACGTGCTCCTGACCAGTCTACACTGGATCTCCGAAGGCGTTCACAGTTTTCATTCATCGACATTCGCCACGTCGAGGGTCAACCGGCAGCCTGCGGACAGGCGGCAGCCACGCCCACCCACGCGTCAACTGAAGAAAACTAGGGTGCGTTTTTTCCCCCGACGACGACGATTCCCGACTTCACATCACACCAAGCCCACAGCACACAAGCTAGTAAGCGACGAGACACACGTATGCTTACAAAAATACAGATTCTTAAAAAAGGCTATTCAGAAAAGCGTGAAACGACGACGATTACAATATGAGTGCCATGACTGATGCGACTCAAACCACCACTCATGAATAATCAGATCCATTAATAATCCTGAAAGATTCTCCATTATTTTTTAATTCACTTCTGTAATCTTCCTCCCTTGGCATTTATTTACGAACGGCTTAACAAAATTGAATCAAATTTGAGCTGTTGATAGTTCCGCAAATTTGTAGTCGAGTGCAACTTATTTCAGATCTCGATTTTGCGTATTTCTCGAAATATCAGTCGTTGAAGCTTGTAGCATTGCCATTAAAAAGAAAAATTCCAAGATGGCGTCTCCACTTGACCAAAATGGCGCTGTCGTCGCTCTCACGTGCGCCAATCACGTGCTACCAGTGATGCCAGCCACATTAGATTCCGAATTTCGAATTATTATTCAATTAATACCTCAGAGTGCTATTTCACAAAATTGGAAGAAAATATATTTTTTTATGAACAGATTAGATAATTAGATATTTCAAACATTTGTAAAGTTTTGCTGCCGTGACGGGGACAGATAAGCGACGCTGGATATTTCTCTAGTACACAATAAAATTAATTAAAGACGAAAAATAACCACTACAATATCTGTTATCTGTGAGCGCAGCAACGCCATCTTGTGTCGATCAGTGCGATCAATCTCGATATTAGTGGACAGGTGGGTTTGCTGAATGGTTGCGTAACGGCTTTTCTCAATCCTGCACACTGTGGCCAGTGCTCCTCCGCCAGAGTGAGTGAGAGAGAGAGAGAGAGAGAGCAAAACGGTGCCTAAATAAATAAACTTTTATTTTTGTGACCCAGTTTGGTTGCTCCGCACCTCTTCTCCGCCGGAGCAGAAGCATAAGGGGGTGGAGGGGGAAGGGAGAGGGGAAGGGGGTCGCCCACGCACGTCTCTCCACTCCCCGGCGCGAGCGAGCGGTAGCCAGCCGCCACCGCCACCGCGGGGCGCTGCGGGCGGTTGCGCCCCGCTTCGATTGGCAAGGTGGAAAAATGGGGAGCCGAATTATTAGGCGCTAATCACATTCAGTTTTGATTGCGCGCACACACACATGCACGAAGACGTTCGAATGAACATCAGTTCTCAAAAATATCATTCTTCAATTTTTCTTGGGGTAATGACAATGACTGCAACGGCAATGACCGAAATCAAAAGTCATTAAGGTCGTCTGAACTGAGAACTGATCGTTGAACTGAGAACAGCAACCCAATTTAGAGTGCAAGAAAAGTTCCGAAACAAATAATAACAGTTACAGGTTTACTGGTCTGCAATATTACATGTAACATAGGTACATGTAATCAGTAACATCAAATAATAAATGTTGTTACGCGCGATATTTTTTTCAAAAAAGCAATATAAAATCTAGAATCTAGAAATCCGGTCCCAGCTAGGAATAAGATGAGGACTACAAAAAGAAGAAGACGAAGAAAAGAAAAAAAATCATAAAAATGTGTTTATGCCATGTTTACAGAGATCGTGTTCTGGCTATTGACGATCTCGGCGATTGTCAAAAAAGAATTTCTACACAAGCACGTACACCGGAGGCCAGCAGCACAACACCAGATTTGACTTTGACCAGACACGAACAACATAATTCTTTCTTTGTTGCCATTTCAAACTTGCTCATATCCCCCGCTTTGAAATAATAAGAACGGAGACACGAGTTTCGACAACAGTACGAGCACCACGACTTCAAATACAGATTTAGTTTTTTTTATTCGGTCCAGCGTGACTAACAAATCAATTCAATTTCGCTCGAACCAATCAATCACAGTTCATCGAATTTCCTCGAGAACATTCTATTAATTGTCTTCCAGCATTTGGAAAGAGGTGCAGCATTTAAATGAAAGTATATTTATTAGACGAAAAAATTAGGTAATAACGCGCAGTTGGTAACGCGAATCATCCCACAATCTCGGCATTGCGTGCGTGACCACGCCCCCTGGTGACCTTTTTTTTCCTTCTTCCCCACCAGCACCATCGAATCTCTTCCTTCCTCCAAAAAATTCTAACTGCTAACCCACATATTTACGTGGGCAAGTAGCAGATGGTCGGTCGGAGAAAACAAAAAGCAGAAGAAAAAAAATAAATGTCGACCACGGGCGCCTGATCTGCCCACGCCTGGCTCGGGACAACACCTTGGCATTCTATTTTTTCCTCTCTCTCTCTTGGACTACTCCAGGTTGTGCCCGAAATCGCATTTACGATAAGCAAATGTGTACGAAATATTGCAGAACGGCCCACACCAACGATACGAATTGAACGAAAGCTTTCGACGCAGTACGGGGTTTTCATAGTCGAGACAAATTTGCGCCATCTTTGATAATCGAGTGCTGTACAAACACAATCATAGCAGCGAAAATATTTTCTAATATTTCTAAATATTACTTTCGAGTCTGAATCTTAAATTTAAATATTAACGTTAGAACACTAATTGTAGATTCGTCACGCGATATTACGTCATGGCAATGGCGCCGCAACACCAGATTAAAAAAAAATTAAATTTAGGATTCCCAAACAATTGACAATGTAATTATCAAATCGCTTCATAACCCAAAATGTATTTTTTTCTTATTTTATGTTTATTGGTGAGAAACAAAATTTACAAATGAAAATTCTTCAATCTCATTCAACAAAAATGAGTGTTGTCGTTACACAAAATGTTTTTACCCTTTGAATTGCAGCATCAACTACTTTAACGTATTTTAGTTGGTGGTGTTTTAATCAAAGATTATTTTTTCTTTTACGTAGATGTTGCTAGATATTATCCGATCGTGAATTGGTCGCGGTCATCAGACCGATTATGATGTCACCGATCGCGAAATGAGAGGACGGCAGAAGTTGCCGCGCCCAAGAGCTGCCCTGAACAACGGGCGTAGGCTCCTATTGCGAATTCGTCCGTAAGAGAGCACTCAAACTCTCCGTTAAACAGTCGACTAGTCACTAGAATGGTTTTGAAGCGCCCTCTACACTTGGTAAATGAACATTTCAAGATAGTTTCCAATCCTTTGTCAACGAAAACTGATTTTTTTAAATAATGAAAAACATATTCCAGAAAAATTCCTGGACAACAATCAAAATTTTTGTTTTCGAAAATCACATTTTGAAAATGAAATTTCAGATTACTCAATGAAATGAAAAGACATTCATTGATACCATGCTGGCCACCACGCCCTCAACAGTATCTAAGCTTCAATTTCACGGTTTGCTCCATGGAAATGTCATTTTGTTTTGCTCAAACGAGAGCACAAAATCTCCAGCGTAGTCATTTCAAATCGTTCCTCACAGTGCTCGATAGACAAAAACAAATGTCATTTCCATGGAGCAGAACCAAAAATCTCTACACTTAAATTTCGTTGATTTCGTTGATAACCTTTAAATGTCGTCATATTTACTAATGGCGTGAGTAACACCTAGGAAGTCACATTAATACCACGTCGTAAACTAAAATGAAGATCACAAACCATGCAACCCTTTTTTCAAGGTAGTCCAAGTGCATGTCATCAAAGAGACGCAAGGTTAGAGCGCAATTTTTCTTCCTTACCTTCCAAGATGTGCTGCTGAATGAGTTCCTGGCGATCAGGTCTCCTTTGTATTTTGCTTTTCAAAATATCGCCCATCTGTGAACGAAACGGCGCATGAGAGGGGGAAAAAATTGAATATCAGTTATTATTCCTCAAAAATATACTGGAAGGCGTAAAAAAATGATACAATTTACATGGGACAAGTTTTACGAAAAAGAAAAAAGAACAAACAAGCGTGTGTGGGTTGATGTTTACCGTACCTTGGCCCGCTCCAATTTCTGTCTCTGTTCGTGAAAACCAGGCGGTGTCTTGAGAGCTGCGGAGGATGAAGAAAAGAAAAAGAATTCAGAAACAAAAAATAAACATCACGAAACGCGTCAATGATTTAGCAGTTTCAATGCCTCTGATGTTGTCAAAAAAAAACTTTCGCTTCAAATGTAATACATCGTTTAGGAGTTGTTAATTTGGGAGTAAAAATGGTGGTTGGAGGAAGGGAGATGATCTTAATGGAGAGGGATTGCCCGCACACCACCCGCGGCTAAGAAGAATAGCGACAAAAAGAACACAAATTGCCTCTAATTTATAAGACAGGTAAAAGAATAAAAAGAAAACCGCCTAATCGCTGCAACCAAAGAAGGTGTGTTAAGTACAAGTGTCCTAATCGTTCTAATCCTAATAAGGCTAGTCAGTAAAAACTACGCATTTAGGTCGTCGTGCCCCGAGGCGCGAACACCGAAAACATAGGTTTCATCTGCTCACTAGAGGCGTTGCGATCTTGCACCTAGTGGTGGGATTAATAAAATGCCCTATTCTGTTTGGCAACAGCTTCTACACCTTTCAATTCTTTGGTCTACGGCGACAAAGTGACCACCAAAGTGACAAATCTTGACAATTCCCTATTATCGCACAATCCCGAGAATTGCGGGCCGCATCGTTGCACATTATGAAACAAGTAAACAGTGTGCGCAATCAATATTCATTCAAAATGAGCATCAGAAGAAATTTGTCTCACAATAATTTAACAATTTTCGACACAAATACGAAAAAAAATACGTTTCTTGTTCAACCACTGACAAAGACAGAAGGAAAAAAACGTGACGTGAATATTTCCCTAAATATTTCGTTGAGAACATTCTTTTTGAAAACAAAATCTATGGCTAGGCAAATAAACAGAATCGAAGTAAAACTTTCCTCTGTCGGTGAATCCTACATGAGCACCAGCCTCTTGAGAACCGAAAACAACTTGGTCAATATGTCATGTGTCAACATTTTCGTGTAAGTCAGCGATTCTTTTGATTTCTTGGTGGTTTTATGGGAATTCGTGCCAATACATCAACTTCTGCTATAATCAGTCTATTCGTGTCAATGATTTGCGACGAGTTGAAAGCAACTGCTCGGCAGATGGCGTTGGCGATGGATTACACGTTCACATACGGGCGTAGATCACGATCGACGTTGTATCTCTTTTAAACTCGCTGCTTATGATCACTGAGTGACGTCGGTTTCCGCTCCTAATGTTTTGGAACATGCAGCTCCACCTTCGAGAAAGACGTTGACACGTCAAAATGTTAGATGAAGTCGACCGAGCAATAATTTTGTACGAGCGCCATCTAACGAGCAACTAATCCCAAATTAAAAATATCATAACATTTCATTCAGTTTTAAAGACCCAAAAAAGTCAGCTGATAGCCAACATATCCTGAAACAATAACCAGATTCACTTTCGTACGACTTGGACTAAACAGAGAGTGAGTGGTCTCGGGAAGACAACTGTCGTTGTGAATTGTGCAGCGCCACCGAATCAAAAGTAGACAAGACTACTTAGTTGACAATGCACGTCGGCGACCGAAAAGGGGTTTGCTTTTTTCTTGTCTCACTATTTTTGCAAATAAATAAAATAATTTCAGCATTAACGACACATCTGCCATGTGGTGCGCCAGACGCAGCAACCAACCGCCAAAGAAACGAACGGAATTTCGTCGCGACCCGTAAAACAAAATAGTAAAAAAGTGGACATTTTACACGAAACATATTTTTTAAAAAAATCGGGAAGCTGCCTGCCATACGAGTTGAAAACTCTATGCGAAAATACAATCGCCTGAGACCAGAGACTTGCAAATTCCTTCACAATGAACTGAAAGGTCTAGAACCAGCTACCAGACTAGCGCCTCTAGTGAGCAACTGATTAACCAATACCACACACTTGTAACCGAAGGACATCAGTGCATATGAATGAAACTCTTGTGCGGGTTTAAAAAAAATGTTTGTTGATGAGGCTTACCGTACCTTTCAACTCTGAAAGCCCCACCAGGGGGCGGCATGGTAATTTTCTTACCCTAGGCTGCCTAACAAAAGGAACTTTCTGTCGTCCGAAAAATTGAGAAGGTGTCGTCCGGAATCGAAACCGCGATACGAGAATAAAAGGCAATCACGCTAACCATTACGTCACTCGACACCTCTTCATCATGAGAGGTTGACCTTCTGCCCTCTTTAGAGCCTCATTCAGGGACACGGCTGCCCCTGAATCAAACGCTATACGAAACCAGTCACACTCGTGTCTGAAGTGATTGCGAATGTCAAGGGGTAAAGTAGGAAATCGTTGATATTTGTTTTAAGAAAACGATGAGGTCGTCATGTAACGGTACAAAGGTGGTGCCATGATCTCAGGAGGGGTTTTGTAGCCGAAAATATGCGGTCAACTCGCCGAGCGGGCGGCAACTCTATCGTCAAAACAGAAAAATACGTCCTCCCGTTTTCAATCTGTGTCACATTTGTCAAGACGCCGTGCTGCCAGACTACTAGCGACCGGCGCTAAACTTTGACGACAAAATTCAATTTCGGAGAGGAAAACAGACCGCTTCATATTTTCAAAATGCAAATATCGATCACATCGATTCGGAAAAACAAATAAATATGCAAATGTCGTCTCGCCGGGCAGCGCGTCGGCATTTTAACTTTTTCTCGTAAAAACCAATTCACCTAAATAGTCCAATATGGGGAGTGTTTATAAATTTATGTTGTGCTTACTTACACTCGCGCATTCTAGACTTTCCAGTTTAGCCCAACGGGATGTTTCAAATAAATAGCGACTGAAAAAAAACACTCAAGATTGAATTCCTGAAATGCGACTTCCGAGGAGACAAAGATCAACTGAAAAATGTCAAATCTCGTCGGGCTTGGACACGTTTCACTTTTCCAAGAGCGAAATATAGATAATAATAAAAGCATCAAAATAAAAACACACACTAAACGAATAATTGTATTTGATTGGGCTTAAAACAGGATTATTCATCTTCAGCACTACGTAAACGGAACAAAATGGGGTATCTTCTCTAGTCTAAATGAATTCTTAAAGCGGCGTTTACACCGGAGAAGATCGGCTCCTAAGAAACCGATCCTCGTCGCATAGGAGCGTAAAAATCGCAACTTCATATTGCTTTTAGGTGTGAAACGAAAAAGGGGAGCTTCGAGGAGCGGCTCCATGGAGCGCTTGTCGTTCCCATCACGAATAGAAAATGTTCCTATTGTGAAGGAAGCCTCACATGGGATCCGTTTACTGAGCGCCTTTTGTGCGCTCACTCGCGGCTCCGCTCCGCTCTCCAGCAGCACCAATGGCACAACAAGAAGAGCGCTCACTTTTCATAAATCAGAGCCTCTACTCACAAACACTTTCATGAAATTGACGCGCAGCCACGCCATCTATGGAGTAAATATTATAACGGCCTGTGAGCCGCTTTACGATTGCAACAATTAGCTCCTCACTTTGCACTGCAGAAGACATTCCCAATTTCTTAATGCGCCCGATCGCCATAATCAATGCAACAAAGGGATATTTCCACACACGTATTCAATGAGAAGCTGCTTCTCAAAGAAAACAGCGCCTTCTTTTGAAATCCATTGCCCCCCACCACCACCAGATATGCAAATTTGAAGAAATGTTTCGACAGACTTAACACCAAATGCCAGTATTAAAGAGCACCGTCACAAATTAAAAAGCGGGTTTCTTCACCGCAAATAAAAAATCAAATAAAGATATTAATCTGACTTAAAGACAGCACATTTTGAAGCGTTAATTTATTCACACCTATTACGCCTCACCCGAATCAACATAGATAATTACGCCAATATTCGTAACACCAAATATATGGAACATTTTTTACCATAAAGGTGCCGTCAGTGCCTTTGGCTTTGGATACTAAGAAGTACGAACACTTGTGAAAAAGATGTGAAGCAAGGTTGTCAAATCAAAGATGGCAGATGGCGCTATTGATATGTTCTTGCTGTTTTAAAATTCGTCTTGGATATGAGAAACGGATTTGACCGACTTAGCTCAATATCGCGCCTCGGTTGATAGATGGCGCTCCCGCTATGTCATGATTGATCAATTGAATTTTTTTCTACTCTATTCTTTCGGGTCCCAGGAGGTTGGTCGTCCGAACCACCTGTCAGTGCGACCAGGCTAACATGTCCCGTTTTTCGCTTTAATAGGTGGTTCTTTTGATAGCTAGGCCTGCATGCTTTTGCAACCATCGCAACATCCATTTCTGATTAGACAATGGCGTGATGATGATGACCATGATCACGCATTTGTTTGCTACTCCGAACCAGAAACGGAGGGTGCGCATGCACAGACACCAATTTGTGTATTTGGGAGGTTTGGGGGGTTTAGGGCGACGTAAACTGAAGGTGGCGTTGTAAGTTATTACGTAAATATGCAAGTGTGATAAGCATTTGGGGGAGGGGGGGAGAGAGAGAGAGAGAGAGAACACAAAAATTATTTTTTTGAAAGTCGTTTTGCCGACGTCAATTTTGGAATCTTGGTTGACGGGAGAGAGAGAGAGAGAGAGAGGAGCCCGCCCAGCGCCCCGGGGGGTGTCGGCGTCAGGCCTGCCACCGTTTTTCAAAGATGATGGACACGTATCTGCCAGAGACCCGCGCCTAAACGGGTCACCTATTCTGGAATTCGATGAATTACTCCCACAAAAAAATTGAAGAATCTAAAACTTCTTTTGTTTTTACAATTTAGAAACTCGAAAAACTGAACTTCACCCAAAGCGCGATAGTCACGAAAATTTTATAATACATGCAAAATTAGCAGTGTGGATTAAGTTCATCTTCAAGTGGAACACGTTCCAGTTCCTTTATTAAAAAAATGGAACTGGGGCGATCCTCCGTTCCTCAGAAAAGGAAAGCGTTCCTGGAACGGGAACTGACCCGTTCCGATTCAACCCAATACTGCTTATGAGCTTTTCGAAAATGTTATTAAACGATATTAGTATAGTGGGGGGTCTCAGGTGGATGGAAATTGTTCTTGGATTTCTGATTAGCTAAGCCAAGCTCACTCTTTCACTGAGTGTCTTGGATCCGGCGAGTAACTTTAAGTTCAAGTAAACTTTGTTCGTGAAATTAGAAATAAAAATCACAGTTAATGGCGCACTCTGGTGACGTTTCAGAGAATCAGATAATTCCGCTGTGACGATATTAGATCAATGATCGGGGAAATATAGATTTCTTCGACTTTGGGTCATTTCAGGCTAAACAAAAAATGGAACGCTTGACACTTCAGAAAATAGGATTTCTCGTACTGTTTTGAAAGAAAAAAAGCAAATTCCCCAAAACTATATATTGAACAAGCTAGGTAGCAAATGTGGCCACACCCCTTCAGATTATAAAAATCTGATTTATTGGCCAAACCACAAGTACTTCATCACGGAAGTGTAGGTTGAGATCTCCATGGACGTGACCCTCGTACTGCGAATGGATAATTAGGCAGAAGTAGATCACACGGGCGAGCAAAAACCCTAAGTAATAAAATATTTCCTTCGCTTTCACAAATTCAACTAGATTCGTTCAGCGTTTCCTCAAAAAATGGAGCAAGGTCTGCATCAACTAGGGCCACGATCTGAACTTGACCAGTTGGTGTGGGCGCGAGACGCGAGTGAAGCAAAAAAAACCTCAGGAAGTTAGCCCTAATCTTAAAGGAACCCGAATATTCACATTGAACAAGGTTGCGTTAAGCTAGGTTTACACATGAAAAAGATCTGCTCCTAAGGAGTCGACCAACTCTCTCCTACGATCTATTGCGATTACATATAAACTTTCAACACAACTTAAGATTAAACCTAAGGAGTCATGAAGGGGTCAAAGCCATATTGGTGCAAGTCGAGTTTCTTCTTAAATTGAAAAAAAAGATTTTTTACTAGAGGTGTTATAATACGGTGACGTGTATCTATGCCCTCTGTCGGCCAAGATTATTACACTTTAACTCGAAAATTGAAAAAGAAAAACGACTTGAACGACACTTTAATTTCACCCACTAGTCCCCTACATATGTTCATTCGATACAGTGTGTCATGTACCGTAACCGATGACGTAATGTCCCAGAAGTGCCTATCGAATCGACCCGCCATGTCCCCAGCACTTTCGAGACGCCGAACGGAGGCGCTACAATATTCTCAAAATCTAACTTAATGTCCCTCGCAGCCATTGAAAAACCTGTGACGGGCCGACCACAATTCATTAGTCCACTGGCCCCTATATACACTGTATATTGGTAACATGCATGCTCGGCGGGAATAAATAAATTTGACTATCGTGTTACCCGATCGGAGTAGGCGCACGGACGTACTTGTCAGCCCGGGCATCAAATACAGCGAAGATATAGGCCTACCTACACATGTATCTTACCTGAGAGGCGGCATATTAAAAAGGGCTGCGCACCAAAGAGAAAAACGGATAGAGCGCGGGTTAAGTTTAAATATATTCATTGATTGCATCCCTTTGAGCTTATAAAATAGAAACCTACTTTTTCAACCATATTCCTGTTATAATTTTCTTCCGAACGAAAACCAACGGATGTAATTGGAGTTATTGACAAATAATCTATATTATAATCCTGAACGTTTGTCCTTGCTTTTTGAATTTTTTTCTTCTTTAAACTGTCAGCCCTGGCATTTACTTACAAACGATTAACGAAATTGAATCAGATTTGAGCTGCAGATAGTTCCGCAAATTTGTAGTCGAGTGCAACTTATTTCAGATCTCGATGTTGCGTATTTCTCGAGATATGAGCCGTTGAAGTTTGAAGCATTGCAATTAAAATGGAAATTTCAAAGATGGCGTCTCCACTTGACCAAAATGGCGCTGTCAAAAAAACGCAAATAAGAGTACCTTACGAAATTATATTAAAAATGAAAAAATCAAGATTTACTTTTCTCTTCAATGAAAGACCACTTTATGACAGAAAAACGTCAAGACAAAAAAGAAAAACCTGGTGAACCGGTGACGTATTTTACAAACTTCTTCGACGGCTCTCAACCCCTCTAACCACTTCAAAATTCGTTGGTTACGTCTGATGGCTCGCTGATGGAAGAATGAGGCCACGAACGTCTTTTCGAGAAAATATATTTGCGAGCGAACGCACGTCCCCTCCGCGCATAATAAAACAATTATAAATCAAATTGTATTTACAAATTGGACAATCGGCTTCTATAAAGAGTTGATGCCCGGACCGTTCACTGTTGGATCGGCCACCGCGGGGCGGCGCGTCAATCGCGTCTCCCAATCTCACACGCTCGCCACGAGAGGTCTCTGCCGTCTCGAAACCCCGCGTTTCGCCACCGATGCTTAAAAATTTCGACGCACATATTGCAATAATCGTCCTTGGACTACAATTACAGAAAGAAAAAATTATTTCATTACAATGCAATGAAGCTGAAAGCGAATTTGAAGCAAATCGTGGTCTAAAACTTACACCCAAGGTCTCAATAACCAACGGAAATGAAATCAGCCACACCAATAAACCGAAATAAAGACAAGTGGAACCCAACAAAAGAAAAACAACAAATAAACTCAAAATTCTTGAACGCTCTAAGACAGTTAACCGGGAATTAATCAGGAAAACTAATCAGAGCATTGGAACTAATGTTGTCGATTGGATCAGAGATCAGCAAATAATTGATTGAAAATGAATCGCTAATTAAAGAGACAACAATAAAGTAGGTCCACTCGCAACTTTTTGGAAACCAAACATTTGTTAAGAAAGATTTATGCTGGCATATGCCCAGGAAATGGATGTATAGACACGGCTGCACCTGCCCAAATTAATCTTTGTTTTTTAAGAATTTAACTATAAATATTAATTATCCCTCCTGGATCAGCACCAATACTCGTAAGATCATAAAAAAAAGCGCGATCCAGTTTCGAAAGAAATATAATTCGTTACGTCAAATGCGATCACTTACAATGGGGGGAGGGGGAGAGAGAAACATCTTTAATTATATTAACCTATTGGCTATACATACATGTATATTGATGGTCCTATTGCGCGATAATAGACCAAAGAGGGGGGGGGGGGGCGACAAAAAAAAAAGTCGTTAATAAATAATTTATGGGTCGTAATTATTCCAATTAATAACACTCCGAAAAACGGCCCATCGCGTGCCAACTAAAAAGGAGGTTGAATAATACGAGTATATAAATTAATAGCTCAACAAAATTACCCGCCATCAATTTATTTTTGGGGTGCCCTCTCTCCGGCAAACATCTTTTTGGCGACAATTTATTTATTTTCCCCCCCTCCTCAGCTCGCATCCACTTCTTTTTTGTTGCGTAAGAGACGGATTGATTCGACGAGTTAAAAAACAAAGATGGCGTCAATGTGGCCACGAAAAATGTTGGTTTCGTCAGTTGTTCCCTAGATGGCGCTCGGAACCTACGTAGCCATCTCTAGTGCAATTGACGAAATACGTTTCGGTTTGCCACCTTAGGACAACGCAAAAATGTTAGGCTTTGTATTTCTTTGGTTAAAACGCGCTCGAGCGAACCGACGGTCGATCGAAGAATTGTAAGATATTGGTTAAGAAATTTTAACAAAGACTACTTCAGCGCCAATCTAAGAAGATTAATTAAACAGCATCTTTTTCTGGTCGTTCCATTAAAAAGATAAGAACAAATATATAGGGATTGCGTGCACGGCTTCAGTGCATTACAGTTTTGTAACCTCTGTTGGCGATCTGATCAATTCGTTTTTAATTACAATTACAGGTTTTACTGTTTGGACTATCGGTAGTAGGGCGATTAAGAACTGAGATTTAGGGAACAAGGTGTTCAGTCACAACAAAATTTCGTTTCGTCATTTGCACCACCACCACCACCTATATAATAAAGCAAAGTGCGTCCAGTTTGCCTCGAGACCTTCTAAGCTCGTTGGCCAGATTAATCAAAGTTGATCAAAAGGTGTCTCCCTGCCAGGTATCTTCTAGTATATCTACACACGAATGACTCAGTTTATGACAAATAAAAACCGCAAAGATGTTGGCTACCGATCACCTCGAGGTGCACCTTTATCATTTGACGACGGCAGTTCGGATTAATAGGCGAAATTCGTATTCATCGACCTGCAAAAAAATGTGCACCAGTACACGCAGAGTCCCCCCTTCCCAATCCTCCTCCTCCTAAAAAAACGATGAACTGATTGATTAGCCCGACTAACGCAAGTTCTTTTCTTTATCGTCTTCTTCCTGAAGGCGGCCACAGTCAATGGACACATGATGATGAAACAGGTTGCCACGGCTGGTTTTTGTGGCGACTTCAAATACGTTCATCCAATTGAAAAATAGTCATCCTTAAGAGCGGAATTGAGAGATATTTTGTTCATACAATTTGTCCATGTAAAGAGGAATGAAGCGTTGGTACTTTTGATGCAAATTCCAGAAAGACATCGGGTGCCAGGAGGACATTGACGACGGATGTCCATATACGTGAGGTAAGCGGTTGGACATATAGACTGCTCACAATGGAATATAATTAATATCACGCGGTGAGAAATCGGGTAATCGGGTACGATTACAGGCGGCGCCCATTCATTTTGGCGGCATATGACATGGACATGATCGCGCCAGAGTGACATCACTGCACACGCGAACACGCCAAATGAAAAAATGAGGGCCACAGAGGGTGGTTAGATTACAGGCGCCGCTGGTGCACGCTAGGACAACAGGTACAATAGAAATGGTAATACGAGAATTGACCGGTTAACTGATCGAAAATCATCAGGAGGAGCGGTCAGTCTGAAAGAAATTTTAAGAAAAAGTCTAACTAACTTAAAACTGCACGTCTTGAAACTACTCTGAAGAAATCGAACGGTTACGTCGATGGCACAACTACATCCCGAATCCCGTAATCCCGAAACTTTGTCCGTTCCTCTTTTATTTTTTCGTTAATCTATCCGCTTTGGCGTTTACTTCCGAACGGCTTGACGAAATTGAATTAAATTTGAGCTGTAGATAGTTTTGCAAATTTATAGTCGAGTGCAACTTATTTCAGATCTCGATATTGAGTATTTCTCGAGATATGAGACGTTGAAGTTTTAAGCTTTGCTTCCGATAAAAAGGAAAATTCCAAGATGGCGTCTCCACTTGAGCAAAATGGCGCTGTCGTCGCTCTCACGTGCTACCAGTGAT
>JAQGBY010004462.1:0-16571 GCA_034698785.1 Mycogona germanica | reverse complement strand
GACTTGACTGGGATGCAGCTGAAGGGAATTGCACGAATTTTTGTTTCATGTTCCAAATTCAACATGTATTCAACTGTGGAACGCGAGGTATGGCTGGATGCCTTGTCGAACATAGAATAAAACTTGCAAAACTTGCCTGAGATCGAACTACCCTAGACTGGCTAATTAATACTCAGCAAATGAAGTAAAGAAAGTAACAACACTCTTTGTTATATAAACGTTTAATTGATCTCAAAGTTTATATAATCATTACAGTTTTCAATTCAGAATTTGTAATAGAGATAAACAAAGGTAAGAAGAACTTGGTCATTTGGCGGAATTCCGTTGCTAATCATTGACATTCGTAATTCTTAACATGCCCCATCACTTGCTTTAGTAAGTCCTAAAAGAATAATCAATTAAAATTTGTACCACTAATGAAAACAACGAAAGAATTATGAAGGAAATCAATGTTTGCTGTTTTAGTGAAATGCACGAGTGTAATGAAGTTACTGTCCAATTTAGCATATTTCAAAAAATGTACATTATACCACGATTTTTTTTCGGAAGCATATTTTTCATCAGCTGACTTAATGTCAATTTGGTTACCTTTAAATGTTTTCTTACTGCATTCCAAAGCACATACGTTGCCGTAGGTCTCTCCATTAGAACCGCAGACGGGCTTCATGTCCTTGGTGCACGCACAGGTGGGTAACAATGTGAAACATTCAGTTGCTCCAGTCAGGGTCAAAGCTACAAGAAATCGACATGTACACATTCCAATGTTCTGTTCCATATCCTTACAAATACTGGCAATTGGAAAATTGGGAAAAAATACAATTCGCCTTTATATTTGATGTCAAGGTCGTGATTTATTCTTGGCCATTCAATATATTGACGACACGTACTGCTTTTGCAATAGTACTTTAGTCAATGTCACATCTTCGCCACGAAGGACACTACCATCACTCATTCAAATAGCATCATTATGAGAGACTCTCTGTCTATCTTTGGATGAAAAGTAGTGTTAAATTACCTTAATAATGATGAGCTCATTTTTGGAGGCTCAGCTTTTTGAAGATAAAATAAACGGCTCAACCGAACAACTTGATCTTCGTACAGTAAATAGCCCATAAGTCATAGAACGTATTGAAATTTTAATCAGACATGTGACGCTCTCTGATCAAAAGTTATACGTCATTGAAATTACTTTTCAATCAATCCGCGTCTTCGTAGTGCTAGTCTCGAATTGTATTTAAACCTCAATATTGCGGACACGAAACGTTTCGGTATCTGGATTGTTTTAGTCCAAATTATTAAAAATTATAAATAATACTATATATACCTTTGTCCTTCTTCTGGGCACATTCAAACGAGCATTTGCTGTTATAGGTTCTGCCATTCGATCCGCAATGAGGTTTGTATGTCGGAGAGCAATCATCACAATCGTCGTCTAGTTGATTAACAGATGAACCAGGATTTGAATTGTTCGACACATCGGAGTGCATAAGATAGTTGGAATGAGAAATTGATTAGTGAACGTACTCACCTCTATCGATAAAACTTATTGATACAGATATAAAATGGATATTAATTTAATTTGTAAGACAACACCAAATTAGGAAAACATAGGCTCAATTTTATTGAACCAATTAAATTGAGTCTATGTTTCTAGAGTAATGTTATAGCGTTTAAAGATTGCCTTGAGCCACCGCTAACGCGACGACGACTACAAATAGAAGAACCAACTTCATGTCTTTCAAATACACTGAATTAACTTGAATTAGATATGATAGAAAGATTGGCGACTGCTGGTGAAGCTCACCTACTATATATATGCTTAATTCCTGTACATCTATAGGTAAGCTATTGTTCTTCGGTTGGTCACAATCCCCCAATCCAACACTCGTGACGTCCTGGCCTCGTTGCCAATGACCAAAAACAGATGCCTCGAGTATTTGAACAGTTGTAGCCTGTAGCAGTTAGCCTATAAAAATAATGGGTACGACTTGGCTAGTGCTAACCAGTCAGAATCTCCACTCAAAAATTTTGCGACGAGACAGTTCGGGTTGGAACCTACAACTTTGAAAACCAGTCTCTCTATTACTTGATTTAATTACGCGAATTAACATAATCTGTATTTCATATTGACGTTATTCTTACTTATCTCCACCAATAGTTCCACACCTTTCTTGCAAACCAATTTGACTCTGGACTAAGGAATACAGAGTACAACGAGGGCTCCAACTTTGTCGTCCCCACCTCCCCCGACTTCAATTCAATCAAATAATCCATATTTTCTTGTATATGCCAGCAATAATCACATTTTCGCATATTTCACTTCGAAAACAAAGTAATTAAACAAAATGTTTCACAGAGTTTATTGGGCAAAGTTGTTTATGTGCACAAAGTTGTTCAGGTGCAGCGCAGGTGTGCTCTCCTCAATAACGACAAATTGCCAAGCACTAACGCTTTGTGAAACCTAGTTAGCCGCAACATTCGCCCACATGCGCCTGAGCCAAATATCACAAATTAACTGCCCATAAGTAAATATCAAAGTCTGGCGATCTTGTTTTTCGGAATTTCCCCATTTCCAATAGGTCATGTCGCGCTGATAGATCAGTTCTAGTGGACTCATTTTAAAGGTATTCTCTTTGGAAACTCTAGGAAGGTTCGAATTGTTGTTGATGCTCCCTGCATGTGCCCAGATGGTGGCCACCAACTCAGACCACACCACCGAGGAGTGACAAAGGTGTTCATCTGCCACTGCTTCCATGTGGTGAATGTCACCTCCTCAACCATGTCAACAATCAAACTTTTGTCTTCATCATGGAGGAAGAGCTCAGTCACCTCACTGGTCACCCCGGCCACCATCTTGCACAGGTGGCTCCACCTACCTGCTTGTCAACAGTTTTGATGACAGCTTCCTGGTTTCTCTCTGTGCTAATGTGGCTGGGACTACAATAAGATCTACCCACTTGTCGTCTGGCATGAGATGGCCCATGCCCTGTGAGTCGCACTGAAGTGTCTCCACATCTGTCACTTTTAATGTGCAGACTGCCTTCCTGAATGGAATGCTTCAGGAGGAGCTGTACATGGAGAGGTTAGAGGGTGTTGGCTAGGCCATGGTGGTTTGGGGCCACGTTTTCGTCATCCAATTATACTCATTCTGTTTTGTGCTCAAACGCAGATGACGTCATTTGATTTTGAGAATCAAACTTGAAAGACGAGAATGCGTCTCCTGGTCAAATAAAAAGCGGAACTCCGTGGTAATGTTCATTCTGTTTGGTTTTGTCCCCTCATGTGGTTTGGTTCCCTCTTTGGTGAGGAGGGGTGTTCGAGGAGTCATTCCTTTGAAGAGGTGAGCACCGAGGCGGAGGTTCCCAAACTAGATAAGAGACAGCATACGTTTACGCTACTGTATACTACATAAAAAACTAAAAACTACAGTATAAATTTCTCAACAGGCATGGGGTTTCTCTCTTGTGATTTAAAATAAAAAATGTTTTAAAATGTAAACTTAAAAAGTTTCCATTTTCCAAGACGTGGCCACTGATGGACTGATGGCAGTGGACACTAATTACAAGGAAATAACTATTGGCCATTTCAAAATAAAAAGGGAGAAATTTTGGCTAAAATTAAACGATTCTGGACAAAGAAATTTTGAAAAATACACTGACCGCCTCAGACTACACTATTTTCGAATTAATCCTTGATTGATTGATGATCATGTATAAAATAATTCCCAAATTATTATATTTTCATTCGACAGCTACCTAGAACCTGCAACTGGGTCCATACTTTAAATGAGTGAAATGTGAAGTAGCCATCCCCAATTTTTCACAATTTTTTTCTGTTAATTTTTAATGTTAATTTTAATGTTTTTATTGTTAATTTTTTCTGTTTTAATGACTTATAAAAATTGTGGAAAAGGATGTTTTTGAAATTTCACCCAGTCTAAAGGATTAAACGTGATTTTCGATGTTGGCCATTTCATTTGATACCTGGGAAAACTAATTCTCATGAAATTAGACTCATAAAGAGGCACATTCTGGCACTGCACTGACAGAAACAGGCTACCAGAAAATAAAATGTAAAGTCAGACTGAAACTACCAGTGATCGGACTAATCCTGCCTGTCTAAAGACCCATTTACACTAGAGAATATTTCACGTTTTGCTCCACGAAAATGTTGACCTCACGAAGGACATGCGAGAGAAAAGATTCCAAATGATTTTGCTGAAGATTTCAAGCTCACGCATGAGTTTCAGAAAACAAAATGACATTTCGATGGAGCAAAACGTGAAATCATTTCTAGTGTAAATG
This sequence comes from Mycogona germanica, assembly GCA_034698785.1. NCBI lineage: Eukaryota > Metazoa > Arthropoda > Diplopoda > Chordeumatida > Chordeumatidae > Mycogona > Mycogona germanica. Next base: position 12,267 of record JAQGBY010004462.1, on the reverse strand, counting down.
ATGCTTAAGTAATATTATGAAAATGAAGTTTAAATCATAGTAAAAGAAACAACATAATTTGACACACGTTTATTATAATCCAAGAGCTTATTACAACTATAAACTCATTTTAAAAATATTTGTCTTAGCGATTCACAGAGGTCGTATCATTGCATTTTTTGACACAAACCAAAAATAAAATAAACATAAATGGATTGCCAACTTTGGCATCAGAAAATTCTTAACATTGTCCATCCTTGACTTTCGTAAGTCCTGAAAGAAAAATTGAAATTAGTAAAACAAAATTTGGAATAACATCACATGTTGCTTCAGTGTATATCATATCTCATCCATTGACTACAACCATTTCGCCACCAACATCTTAACCAGTTTCGGAAATCACTTGACTTAATGTGAGTTAAGGACTATGAATTGGATTACCTGGGAATATTTTGTGGCTGCATTCCAAATCACATGAGTTGCTGTAGGTCACTCCGTTAGAACCACATTGGTACATTAATTCCATAGTGCACGCACAAGGGGTTACGAGTTTGGCGCATTCAGTTGTTTCAATCAGAGTCAAAGCTACAGGAAACCGATATGGCGATATCAAATTTAAGATACATTGGCAAAAATATTAGAAATATATTAAATTCACTTGTTATTGCCACAGTTAATATATCGTGTATCGTGCCCGGACCGAGATATTCCTGATACTTTTCGAGGCACTTGATACTTTTCCAAAAAGTGAGCTAGGTTGATTTCCAATGACAGGTACTACCAGAATTACATGTACCTGAGTCCTTTGATTTGGCACATTCAAACATGCATTTGTTGCCATAGGTTCTGCCATCCGATCCGCAGTGAGCTTGGTACATCCGATTGCAAGATCCACAACCGGCGTCTTGGTGTTAAACAGATGATTTGGGATTTGCGGGGGTTGAAAAAAATTGCGATTAATAATTAAAATGATGAATTCAGCTACGGTAACTTCCAATTACGATCATTTCATTGACATTTCATTTCACGCAGATTGTACCTTGAGCCACCGCCAACGAGACAACTCCCAGAAGCAGAAGAACCAACTTCATTTTTCTTGACTAAAGATTTATCTCAGATACTCGTGATAGAAAGACTGGTGCTGATTGTTGTTGGATGAATCCAAAGCCCCTCTCTATATATACAGTTTCTGCAAGTTAATTGTTGTTCTTCGGTTGTTCAGAATCCCACTATCCAATGCTGATGACGTAATGACCGCTCCAATGACAAAAACAAAATTGTGGAGTATTTGGACAGTTGCTAACACGAATTGCGATTACGACATGGCTGTTGTTAATCAGACAGAATCGCCATACAAAAGCGTCGTGGCAAGACAGTGCTATCCCCCTTTATGAAATAAATTTTAGAAAGTATTTTTTGTTCAAGTGTCAGGGAATCGATTCAAGAATTGAACTAGATGATGTATCACTAGAGGATGTCTTGACATTCATTATACAGTTATTTTCTCCACCCAAATCGTGTTCGAACCAACAACCTCGGAAATCCGTTTATATTATTTGAAAGTTGAAATTATTTGAAGAATATTTATGTTAAAATTAGTTCCACGCTGACTGGAATCTGATGTAAAATAACTCGATTCTCAGCCGATATTTTGACCGCTGTATTATCTGTCAATCCAGTGGATATATCAATAAGATAATTCCCTAGCACTTTTATTTCACTTTATATTCTGTTTTCTTCTAGTCAAATTACACAAAAAGATATCTCTGATCCATCCCGCTATTCCAAAAGGTGAGTGCCTTTATTATTTTAAGCAATAGTTTCCCAACTTTCCTGCAAATCAACTTAATTCTAGACATAAACTAACGAATGCAACGAGAGGGTTGTCACTTTTTCGTAGTATCCTAAACATGTCAACAAGGTAAGCCCATGTCGCATATTTCGCGTCGAAAACAATGTTATTAAGAGAGCTTTTTCCGAGTTTATTGGACCACTTTGAGAACGCCAATTGTTCAGGTGAATTACAACAATTTATTAACAGTTAATGATCAATAACCAAAGGCTCGGCAGTTTATCAAACAGCAATCGCAATCGACAATTGTCCTTAATCGGCTGAACCAGAGCATATGAAATAGTTAGTAACTAGCCATAATGGAAAAGTTTCGCATGACCCATTTCAAATAGGTCATGTCGCGCTGAAAGGTCAGCTCTAGTGGAGCCTTCATTAACATTTAGCCTTTGGTAGGTAGCAATGTGATCGATCGTACCTCCAAATTTGACCAACGTAGAAAATAAGTTGACCTTGGTTTTCGCCTCTGTTTAAGAAAGTTGAACAAGCCTTTGAAGACAAGCCTAAGCTTTACGAGAGCCACCAGAACACTTTCACATCTTCAGGTCAGTCATAAAACAACTCTTTCAAAGTTCAAGACAAACTCACTTAGGTGGTGTTGTTAACTTGCACTTCGAATAGTTAAGAGAACTTTGTAAGAATAAATATAATTTTGATAATTGTCTGCCACCAGTTCACATAGTTCATATATTCATTAATTTCAATTCCGTTTTTAACAAGCATGTCTTTAACCGGAAGCACTATCTGCAAAAATTTCTCTTTATGCTGCGTAGCTCGTTTAATTTAGCTGAATAAATATTTTTGAAATATTGAATATTAAGTGTCTCCAGCTCTCAAATAGTGGTTCCATTAGCTCATGAGTGTGTGTTTCTCTGGCAATGATTTTCTAATAAAATTGTGCTACTCGTTAAAACAAATCAAAGGACACGAAAGACCATGAATGCATATCGTCAGAAGATTCATTTATTTTCGCAAGCACGGACTTTTACATTGAAATTAGTTCAAGATTTTGTAGCAGACAATGATCCTCACACACCTTACCTCTTCTACACTTTACCGCATGCTGACTAGTACATTAAACTAATGTGTGAACAAAGAAGAAAAATAGGTTGAATTAATAATATAGAAGTCTTTCAACCAGAAGAAATTTTAGCTGTTGTCATAATAATTTAAAATAGAATGACATGTAGATCTAATGACATTATCCTTTATATTCTTACTTGAATCTGTTTGGACAGCACATTCCAGTAGACAGAAGTTGGCATATGTTATTCCACCCGATCCACTGGAACAATTATGCATTTACCAGCATGCAGTTCAAACAATCCTGAAAAAGGCAAAAATCGAGATTTAAAAAAAACTATGAGCCTGAGTAAGCCTGATAAGGTCAAATTTGAAGAAATCTTTCAATAAATACCAAAATTAATTAGCTGTCAAGTTATGAAATGACAACATGTCAATAATGAGAATAGTTCCATGTCAGTTTTTACCTGGAATCGTTTTGGCAGCACAGGTCAGCATACAAGAGTTGGAGTAAGTGATTCTATTTGATCCACAAACTGGACTATAAACTTTTCCACATACGCAAAGATCAGTCACTACTTTGCATTTACCATCATAGACTTTAACCAATCCTTTAAAAGAGAAAAATCATTCAATTATTTTAAAATATCAAATATTTAAATGTCAAATATGAATCTGAGAAAGCAACATAAGGTCAACATTTAAAAATATCTTACAATAATTACAATAGCTTACGAGGTATGGAATGGCAAAATGTTAATGAGAATGGTTTTCATCTGGTATAGGTCAGGGTGCAGAGGTTGGAATAAGTTTTTCCATCTGATCCACAAACTGAACTATAAATGGCTCCACATACACAAACTTCTGGTACATGTTTGCACTTGCCATCGCGTTCTTTGACTCAAACTTAACACAAAGCTTCTGCTCTCTCTCTCTCTACTCGGCTCTGAGAGCGCTCAGTAGCGCTTTTCCGTCGTGACATTGCCGCTCATGTTAATGCGATTGCGCTCCATTGCGTTCAGTGAAAATGGATCTCAAGAGAGGATCCCTTCAGATTAGGAAAAAAATGTCAAAGAGCGACAAATGCTCCTTAGGAGCTGCGATTTTTTTGCTCCTAGGCAATGATTTAGCTAGAGAGAAAAATAACCTGACTTACCTGGATTCATTTTTTGCGCACACTCGAGTCCACACATGTTGGGATAGGTTATTCTGTTGGATCCACACACCGGCAAATATAATAAGTTGCACACACATGAAGCATCCTGGCAATTGCCGTCTCGTACTTTAAACAAGCCTTCAAATGTACAAAGAGATACATTTAAATTTTTGAATTGTTCGAGCTTTATGTCCATGTTATCCATACACATCGCATCTAATTGATCATAAGTGAGATTCTTTTATAAGCGAGATTCTAGTAATCTCAACTGTAATATAAATAAATTCTGGAACCGGCATTTGGCATTTTGAATTATTTGAAATTCGAACTGCTTATTGAAACTACAAATTACCTTTTTTTGAATTTTTTTTTGACTATCATTCATGCCAATTTTCAGAATTTTATGAAGATAATCCTGTGTATAAGTAATTTTTTTTTTTTGGAATCTGACATTTTAAAATTTCATTTCTTCGTCCCCTACTAAGGGCCCATGTCTCGTATTTGACCCAGTGCTGTCCTCAACTCGTCGTAGCCCAGTTGGTTTAGACGACTGACTGTGGTTTCGGCGGTCCCGTGTTCGATTCCCGGCGCGAGCTCTCGAAAATAAATTTCGATCCCGGGGTACTGGTCATTCCCCCTCGCACAGTGCCTAAGCACCATGAGGAGGACGTAACGCCTGTAGTGCGGTTGACTACAGTTGATTGGTTAAAAAACTGACCTTAAGGTGTATACGCAAGACCTACATGTACCGACAACCAATATATTTGAGACTAAAATTCTATAAACACTTACCGGGATTCCAAGAGGCCGCACAGTTGAGCAGGCAAATGCTCGAGTAATCCTTTCCATCGGATCCGCACACCGGCTTATCCGAGTATCCACAACCGCAAGGTAACTGAACAGGTGACCGAAACAAGCTTAATGGCAGCTGTATCTGGTAATTTACTGGTTTTAAAAATTTCTGCTGCATCCGGTAACTTACTGGTCTTTTATCTGGTTTGGGTGGTGGTGGTGGTTCGATTACGGGACACACCATTTCTTTTATACCTGCAAAATTGCAAAATGAACAAATGCATTTTCGTGAAAGAAAATTCGTAATCGGAATTTATCAAAAATTCCTTAACGACAATTTTGCATTTTCCCCTACTAACTTGATTATATCAACTCACTTGGATTTTTCGCCTTCTCACAATTGAAAACACAACGGTTTTTATACATCTTAAAGCCGGTGTCTTCATTCTTTTCGCACACCGGGCGGTATCTAATAGCTTCTGGACACGGGACATCATTGCACACGACTGAAGTCGTTGGATCAACAATTCCACCTGGATTTAGAATGAAAAATACAATTGATACATTGAGCTACTCAATAACAATCTGATTGCAATTAAAATTCACGGCCCCAGATTTGATTCAAGGAATGATGTTTTCCCCAGAAGCATCGCATTATGCCCTTCGTGTAATTTGCTACGGTTACATTTTAAAAACGAAATCGCTTACCACTAATATACATGCATTTTATCACGACCAATAACAAAATGGCACTCTTCATTTTTCTCTGAAATTACAAAATTAAAAATTAAAAAATGTGAATTAACATGTATAATTGAATAATTGTCTCTACATTTATTCAACTATACAAAGTACGGCATCTCCACGTCGACATTTTGAATTGGAGTTAAAAGTAATGGAGCCCTGGTAATAAGTAGGTCGAAAATAACCCTGAACCATTAACACATTTCCATCGACGAAATATTAGTTTTAAAATTAATTATGAATATTCCTACAAAAGCACAGGGGATTTACGGGAAAAGGCAAATTTACTAATATTTTGTTGATTAACGAGAATTTTTCGCATTTTTAGCAAAATTTCATGATTTATTTAGAAATCAATTTTAAAGTATTTTACAGTACTATTTTTGTGTTCCAATCCACTGTAATCACCCGCACTCCAGGCGATATGGTCTTAGGCATTATGAGGGGCACAATCGAAATTTTCGAGAGCCCGCGCCGGGAATCGAACCCGGGACCGCCGAGCCAGTCAGAAAATACTTAGTAATTGTTATACATAACATCTAATAATAAAATTTGGTTTAGCGAAATTACATGATTGAAAAAATAATTTTTAAGTATTTTACAGTACTTTGTAACTGTTTTTACACACAACATCCAAATATATATGTATTCTTAAAATTTGGTTAGCTTTAAAGTGAAACCATAATATTTTATTTATGAATATTTAGTCCGTGAAAATACAGGGTTTCTACAAATTCGTCAAAATCTCCATGATCTCTCTGCTTAACATAAACTCGGACTGGGATAACCATTCGAATCTCATTCATGACCTACATAGATTTTTAACCATCCCCTGATCGCTACATAATTTTACTGGGAAATTAAATTACCTGTTTGTAGCTCGAGTAGCTCAGGTGAAACGAAATTTAGTAGAGAGACTACGCACTGGTAACTGATTATTTTGGAATAGCGCTGCTCCATTTTATAGAGCCAAAATCTGTTACGAAATATCAATGTCACGTCAGGAGCTATTCGAACATTTTCGAGTGGAATGGAAAATTTACAAAATCATCGACAGTTTAATGTGTTTTCAAAATCGCTTCGCAGTTGACTAGACATGCATAAGGATCGCATGACTGTTTCCACACCGAATTTGGTCACATCAAAATGGCGCCAAACGCAACCCAAACACAGTCACAAATTCAAAATTGAAGGTCTCAATTCGCCAATCTACAAGATGCAGTTGACAACACTATTTTTAAGATATAACAAACCTCATGAAACACGTACATGTACGATTGTGGAAGATTTATTTATTTTCACAAGATTGATACATCACTATTTTGATATTGACATGATTTGAAAATGCCGGGTAAATGCTTCCAATGTTAATATGTCTTCGATGGTTAATTTTTATTCTCCAAACGGTGACGATTCTTTTAACAGGCTCTTTCATATTTACACTTTAGGCCTGGACAAAAAAATATAAAACATGTTAGTGAATACTCAGACACTTCTGTGAACTATATACAGTTGGAAGAATTTTTTGGCTAACCTGGATTCTTTCTCATTGCGCACTAGGCATTTGTTATAGGTGATCCCGTCTGTTCCACAATCGGGCTTTCTCTCTTTCCAACAGGCACAATTAGAGATTCACACTTGCCTTTGGCTTTTACGGTCAGACCTTAAAACAATCAACGAAATAAGTCTCCGAATATTATATCTGTTAGCTTGATATCTCATGGCCAAATCTAATGGCTTTCTTAACGGTGACAGCGATTCGAGAGCTCAGAAACGGCCGAATGCATCGCCATGAAATTTGCACTGAGTGCAGACAATTATGAATTGTGTTTCACACTTGTGCACAAAATACAACGCACCACTAGCGTAGGATTTCAGCACCTTGCCACAGAATTTCAGAAAGTCTCAATTTTCATGTGAAACTTACACTCGTCCGCTTCATTTAATTAAAGGGGTTGCCTACCTGGAATATGTCTTTTAGCACAATCAAGCTCGCAAATGTTGCTATAAGTTATCTTGTCTGATCCGCACACAGGCGACTTGATGAATTTGCATATGCATGGGACATCTTCACATCGGCCATCACGGACCTTTTTCAAGTCTAAGCAGAAAAGAACAAAGATAAATGTTACAAGTTGCCGGTTAGTTTTAGAAACAAATGATCAATGCGATATTGTGAATTCCTGAACAACACTACACCAATTCAAATCCTTACCTTAAAGACAAGCAAAGTAAGCTTTACCAAGACTCATTCAATATCATAGAAACCTAAATTATCATATACCCGCACAAAACTAACCAAGAACAAGATATAAAATTACTTATGCACATGATACAATTTTTCCCAAATTTCTAGACTACATTTTTGCTATCGACCATTCACCTGTGATCTAGAAAATAGAGACAATACTAATTCGACTCAACAGAGCATTTTGTTGTATCTTTTAAACTTTTACCTGGCTTCTTCTTCTGAGCACATCGAAGATTGCATAGGTTGGCATAGGTTTTTTTGTCGGATCCACAGACGGGCCCATACAAATTTAAACAAATGCAAGTATCCGGTTCCTTGTTGCATTTACCGTCACTAGTTTTAGTCAAGCCTACAAAAACAGCCAAACGTAACATAACCGAAATTTACTATTAATAAGAAGTAGCGGCAAACTACATTCTTGGGGGCTGCTTGTAGGTAAAATTTGTAATTGTAATTGTAGCAAATGTTAATTTTTTTAAAACAAATATAAAACTTGAATGAGTAGATACCTCATTTGATATATTAATACAAATGTTTAGTTTACAAGAAAAATATATTAAAATAAATTAATATACTATACTTTGAGATTATATCGATAAATTATTGAAATTGAGTTAGCCATCCACTTATCCATAAATATAAAATTGAAATGAAAAATAAAATATCTTTTATTCATTTTATATTTACCTATAATCTTTTTAGCAGCACATTTAAGTAAACACTCGCTGTCATAGGTTTCACCATTGGAACCACAAACAGGTCGATACGAGTATGGACACCAACACGAATCTGTTTCATCTCTGCAAGCAACCTCATTCAAGTCTAAAAAATAAAATTAAAATTAAAACATATGAAAGTAAACAATTTCATCTGTTAAATCCTTTTATATTAAGTTGTGGTATTGCAATATTTTCCCCCGAGTTTTAATCTGAATAACTAAAATAAATGAATCAATACAGTATAAGCACTAAACAAACAACCCAATTTAAAATTAAAATTTAAAATATGATGAAATTTGTGAAAAGGAATGAAATTTAGCATACATGTTGGCAAGACCTTCCTTTTTGAATTGTTCTTGAGCACGTGCAACTCCTTGACGTCATCATATCAAATTCTTGAGGTTCAAAATAGTGCTCGCAATTTATGACGTCACCGAGTTACACGTGCTCATGGACAATTAAATCAAAAAAAATGTTGCCAACATGTATAATGTACTCCATTTCACAAACGTTTTCATATTTTAAATGTGGTTGGGTTGTTTTTTCAAGAGCATCCTGTATATTCAAGCTTTTAAACGATGGTAGCATTCCAGAAATATATAATATAAAAAGGTTACCTTTGAAAACTTTCTTGTGGCAATCAAAAATGCATTTGTTGCCATATTTAACATGATTGGAACCACAAACTGGTTTATAAATCTTGGGGCATTTGGTGCATTTGGGTTCATTTTGGCAACAATCCCCTTTTCCAATTTGTGTCAAATCTATAATAGACAATCATTTGACATGAAAACCTTTGCTTCGATTGTGTTGATTGTAGTATTTTCCAATAATAGGATTTAGCTTCGAGTCAGATATTTTCTGTTTCTGTTTGTACTAACCAAAATTAGCTTTAATAGCACAGTCAAGCAAACATATGTTGGAGTAGTCATTTCCATCTGATCCACAGACTGGCTTATATATGGTTGTACAATGTTCACAAGATGTTTTGCATTTGCCATTATGGTCTAACTTCAAGTCTAGAAAAGTAAAACAAAATAAATATAAGTTGAAATGCTTTAAAATTTCTTGCAAAGAACTGACTATAGAACGAATCAAGCTAACTAAATAGTTCAACTTAATATGCAGTACCATGATGTATTTAATTAGCCTCCAGTTCTGTAAAAATTATTTGCCGACAACTGACAACTCTTGAAGACATGTAATCATGTCAAAAATTCAATATTTTATGGTAGTCATTTTCTTGAAATTTTCTGAAGAATCAATGAAAATTTTGTTGATTGTACTTGGCATAAGGTTTTTCGGACTACACGTTAGAATTGTCCAGTGTTCCATGAAAGTTAAGAAATACAAACAAAGGCAAATTGTCTCTGCTGTGCTATGTGGGGAACCCTTCTAAGGGGTGGGGTCTGACTTGCTTACCTGGAATATGTTTTTTAGCACACTCGAGCCAGCAAATGTTCTTGTAAGTTTTCCCATCTGATCCACATACAGGTGAGTAGATGAAGTGACATACGCATGGGGCATCTTCACAACGGCCATAACGAACCATTTCCAAGTCTTCATAGAGATAAAAAAAAAGAAAAATAATAAAGTTCCTGGTTTGTTTTAAGAACTTATCAAAGAATGTTGTTGCCTTTTACCTGGCTTCTCTTTCTTAGCACATCGAAGCTTGCACATGTTGGAATAAGTTTTTCTGTCAGATCCACAAATTGGCTGGTAGATGGCAGGGCAAATGCAACTATCTGGTTCCTTTTCGCATGTACCAATATATTTCACATCCAAGTCTATAAATGTACCAGTGCATAAGATAACGCAAATATTAGATATCATTACTCATCATTTATGATATTCCACATCGCAGAATTTCAACTACACTCGAGCACTTTAAAAACATGCTCATTCTCCTTGTCACACTTACTAATGTATCATATGATAAAAAATTTAGAAATGCTATTAGTAAATACTTAAATTCAAATAATTAACATTGATAATAAAAACAATGAAAATAATTAGAAATTCTGAAAATCCATTTTATGAATTTCAATTTTGTGATTTTCATTAAATTGCAGCAATTCATTTTGGCAAAATAATTTCTGATTCAAAAAATAAATCATTTAACAAAATTTAAATCCCTTACAGCTCCCAACCACAAGTAAATAATAAGATAATAAGTAAAAAATAAAATAAAATAAAATATAATGTTTATTCTGATTACTTACCTTTAATATTTTTAGCAGCACATTTAAGTAAACACTCACTGGCATAGGTTTGGCCATTTGATCCACAAACTGGTTTATAAATGTATGGACACCAACACGAATCTGTGGCATCTTTGCAAGAAACCTCAGTCAAGTCTAAAAAAAGTGAGATTAAAATAGGACATATTTAAGTCATAAATGGCACTGACCAAACATTCTAATGAAGTCATGGCTACTGATAATTTGGGTAACTAAATTAAATAAAAAACATTCTGACTTTTTAAACAACCAAAAAAGCACTCTAAAAAAAATTCAAACCAAAATAGATATTGTCTATGTTACTTGTCTACATGCGCTTGACAATGTAGGCCAATAGTGCCCAATGTGTCCAAGAGAAATTTAATTAATGTTGATATTCTAATTTTGGATCTTATCACTTATTAAAAATTGGAACCAATTAATTGGGACACAAAAACACAAACAAAATTACCTTTGAAAACTTTCTTGTGGCAATTAAAAATGCATTTGTTCCCATATTTGGCAAGATTAGATCCACACACTGGATCATAATTCTTTGGACATGCGCATCGAGGTTCACTTTGGCAGCAATCCCCTTTTCCAATTTGGGTCAATCCTATATATGGATTGTACAAACAACAATTAGGATACCATTGTCATGAACAATTTTGCAACGACTATGTCGATTAAAGTTAAAAAAATAATTTCTCATCAACAAGTGGCCAACATTCGACCAACCCATATTCCATATTTGCTATCGCTCTTACCTGGATTATTTTTAATGGCACAGTTGAGTAAACATATGTTCGAGTAGTTCTTTCCATCTGATCCACAGACGGGCTTATAAATGAAAGAACAAGGTCCGCAGGGTACTTGGCATTTGCCATCATGAACTTTTACCAACCCTTTAAAAGAAAAAAACACAATAACTCAATACTGACTCAAATTAATAGAAAAAATATTGAATAATGTCGAAATATTTTACCTGGAATTGCTCTGGCAGCACATTGCAGCAAACACAAGTTATTATAAGTAATTCCATTTGTACCACAAACTGGTCGAATTTCCTTAGTACATTTGCATGGTTTTGGGCCACTTCTGCATGCGCTATCATTAGCTTTTTTCAACCCTTTGAAATAAAAATTGAGTATATTAAATTAAGAAAATGAAAACTCAGTTACAAGATAATGAAACAATAAATCAAATTTTAAAAAGATGAATTGAATAATTTAGTTAAATTTAAATTTACCTGAAATTGTTCTGGCCGCACATTGCAGCAAACATAAGTTATTATAAGTGATTCCATTTGTTCCACAAACTCTTCGAAGTTCTTTAGTGCAAATGCATGGTTTTGGACCACTTCTGCATTTGCCTTCATAAGCTTCCTTCAATCCTTTAAAATAAAAATAGAGTAATTAAAATTTAAAATTGGAAAAATATTTAAGCCAACAATAAACAACAATAATTAACAGATATATTCTTTGAATAATATTGTGTAATTTTATTTTACCTGGAATTGTTCTGGCAGCACATTG
>JAQGBY010004461.1:0-16575 GCA_034698785.1 Mycogona germanica | reverse complement strand
TTTCAATATAAAAATAAAATAAAATAACAATATTAAAAAACATAAAATAATCAAATAGATATTTTAAAAATGATTCACGACGTTCTGGGCAAGTGTCGAGTGATCGAGAGGAGAGCGTTAAATTAAATATAACAGTTACTTCACATTTAACGTTTAATCAAATTAAATAGCCGGTTTATTTCATTGGTGGTTATTGTAAACCCAGGCAAAGCCGGGCATCCTTCTTGTAACTCAATAAAAATTATAAAAATATTAGAATTAAACAGATTTCATTTCTAACACTATGACCATTCCTTTCCCTATTGAAACGGGTGTTTCACGGGTTCACATTAGGAAACAGTCGTTCTTAATTAAACCATATCGTTCTCAAATGCTCGACTGAAACCCTATTTCCTCAGCCAGCGTCCCTTGATCGCCCCCACAGGCTCCATTTATCGATCGCCATTAGGAGAACTGCAACTTCCGCTTGTGCCCCACATATAGATGTCACATAACTATAGGCTGTCAAACCTATAATTGACGTAATTTTCCCTTCGGCTATTCGATCACGGCGTCGATCAATAAATGCCACGCCCCAAAATTCGTCCACCTCCTCCCTATCCTTACCTAGGGCGCTTCGGGGGTCAGGCGATTCAGAACCGGAATAGTCAATCACGGCCGACGTTGACATTGACGTCGTGACTAAGACCCTGAGTGCACAAATTAGTGCATGATTAGACACCGGTTTAGCGAACGATAAATAACTAAAACTAACTAAAACATTACCAAACCCAGAACACGAATGGGGATCATGATCGACTCATTCGTTCTTTGAGCTACAATGCCTTCGACAATTTTATTATTTTAATGTTTTATTTTCACGGTTACATTAATTAAGACCATGCTTGTAGTCTTTTGCAGCAAAATTACATTAGATCCATCACGATGTATAATTGATATAGCCGAATGAAAACATTGACTCATATAATAAAATATAATGAAAATGAACCAAACAATTTTTGCTAAAACAAAATTTGCTCTTGACATCATTTTTTCCCCTCCATCTTATCGAAAAATGACTTGAGCCAAAATTTCAAGTCACCCAGAGAAAATCTCTCAGTAATTGAGAACGACTCGGATCGCAGGATGGCGTTGAGTAAACCCGATTTGTCCCATCCCTGTACACAAACAAGCTGCCAAATCAACATTATAAACAGGCCCCTGGTCCACCAGTGTACTCAACCAGTGTGTTTCCTCTTGAGACCCCGGGTTAGTGAACTTGGAAAGCGAGCTCTATCTAGAGATAATCACTCCGCTTACTGCAGTTACGGTAGTTCAAAAATGTATACGTATGTGAGCGCGCTAGGTTCAAATTAAGTCGTTCCCGACCTCTGGATGACCCTGTAAATAAAAGCTGACCAATGTGTCCGATCAAGTACCGCTTTCCGTAGTTGCATCCAACTTGATGCATGGTCTTCCTCTTTTTCTGCTGCCCTCCAACTTTACCCAACATAATGGCATCAAAAAGAGCACTGGACCGGCAATCCAGGGATCCGGCGTTCAAGTCCCGGTCTATTCGAAACTGTATTTTTCGCAACAACCAGTTAAATTAATAATAATAGTAAAATATTATTTATGAGACGAGTTTCGCCACTCGTGTTCGTCTGAAAGAGACGTGTTCGGTCTGTCCCGAAATTCATGTTTCTCTGATAATGTCATCCTTTCGCATGACATCACATCCTTTGACATCATATGACGTCACATGACATCAGCCGCCGCCTCACCACCCTGATTTCTAGAGCGGCATCTGGATTGCTTACCACCACCAACAGCGTTACCACGACGGTAGCGAGCGAGTTTCGTCATGTGGGCCCGCGTGACGCAGGTTCGATTCCCGACCGAGACCTCTGGAATTTTCGGGTAAAAAATATTCCTAAACACGCCTCCCATCGGAATTGAAGTAAAGACGTGGGACCCGTGATTGTACGTCATTAAATATCTATTCCTAGGTAGGTTATACTAAGCATGGGCCGCCTCCTGGGAAGTTTTCAGAACGAGCACGCTCATATATTTTAACGGTAAATTGGGATTTCTGGGTGGGGCCTGAGGAGGTAACGGTGGATTTAGCGAGCAGAGAGCACGGATCAGCATCGGGCCGATCTGCGTCCGCCAAATATCCGCAATAAAACGAAAGAGTTCAGCGGCGTTTATTTCCTCGGACGCCATATGCCATACACACACAGGGGGCCGGGGTCTGCCTTTCCGCCCATCAAAAAATAGACGTTTTCCTAAGGGGTGCCCACCGCAATCGTTGTGTCAGGGTCCTGGAGGCGCGTTCATGAAATTCTATAATTCACAACACAAAAATTGAAATGGGGACGAGGACTGGAGAACAGAAACTTATTTCCCGTTCACATTGCGAGAGATAAACCAAATGGTGTCGATCTTTCAACGAGCCTCAACACCAGAGCTGCAAGTTTCCACCCTCCTTCGGAAAGGAAGTAAAGACGTGGGACCGGTGCCTGTACGATATCAGGAACTCGTTAAAGATCCCTACCTATGTCTGAAGTATAGGCTAGGCAAAATTACCGCGTATCACCCTGGGAACTTTGAGGCTAAAGAAGCTAGCACTCGATAAATGGTGTGATTTTTTTATATAAATAATCGCTAACTTTAGCCGCCGAACGATACTTTTCTCTCAAAGGATCACAATGGAAACAGACGTTCTGGGGAAATTGACAGCTCAGCTTTAACTTCTCCAAAAATTGTCAAACCAAATTGACTGTGTAGAGAAAAGATGAAACTACATTTAAAAAAAAAAAGTTTATCCCAATTGCTCGCACTCATATCTATGGCGCAAAAAAATAGATTCCAAAACGGTTTATTTAGTACGGCTGCCGCGTCACTTTCATTTTTGCCAGATCTAGCGAATATATATATAAATATTAGCATTTCCCGAATTTCAAAGGATTTTCTATTTATAATAAATCAATAATTAAAAAGTAAATGCTGTCTTAATTCTCAACTAATTCGCATTTTAAATTGTCAAAGGTTTGATTCGCATAATTCATATCCTAATGGCACGGAAACTCTTCATTTCGTCTGGCATCATTACGTGTGACGTTTTTGAAAGACTAAAGTCACAGTGTCAATTGGCGACTATTTCAACGATCAAACTATTCGAGTGAATATTTATAACAGTGGGTACGAGAATGACAGAAATCACGTGACCGCCATCAGCCAATCACAGATCCTCAATGGCACGACAATTTTCGCGCTTCCATCTGTTCGTTATGATTGCTCATGCAAACCGGACAAGTGCCGACGCCATGTTTTCTGTCTCAAAAATAAGAGAATTTCATTTATTTATCTTGGTCACACAGGTTGTCTTGAGGCTGGCCAGTCAGAGTAACACGGTCCGACGACTGCCGCGCGTGTCACCCGCAGGTGGCGCCACCTTCGCCGAAATCGTTTTCAAGGGGGCGGCCGACACTAATGTTCCGCAAGTCTCAGCAACACATAATAGAAAAAAGATACATCAAATCAAATATCGCTTGCCACCACCACCACCACCACCAGCAATATAGAACGGCGCAAGTGCAGTACGTACAGTACGTATCGACTTGGCTGGCCGCCAACTAAATTATTTGATCTATTTTTCATTAATGGGAAGTCCTGGGGGGAATGATGAGGAGAGAGAGGGTGGGGGGAGACACTCATATCACACAGATGGCAGGTCTACACCCGCATCTTCTTCTAAATCGACATCTCTAAATTGATTAGTTTCGGGGAGTATTTCCCACAGTGCCTGTCCCTCCAAATGGGAGAGATCCATACGATCGAAACATTGCATGATCGATGGTCGAAATTCAGACAAATTTAAGGTAGATCCAAGGCAGTACTGGATCAAAACGAATATAAGCACTACGTTTGATCACTCTGCCTATGAACCAGGTTGCCATCGTCATCCCCTAGTGGCCGCAATGAATTACTTGATCATTCGTGGACTCACTAATCTGAAAGGTCACCAAAAGCTGTTGATCAAACACAGTGGAGACGGATGCCTTTGGTTAGTCATGATGCCATTCCATCTTCAAGCCGTTCAGGCAACAATAGGATTCGTACACGAGACTTCTTTCCGATCTCGAATAGCATCGAGGTAAGACCATCGAGTGTAACTCATGACATCACGAGATGAGAAAGACTTGTTCATCTTGATCACAGCGACACCGAGAAGGAGAAAATTGTGGTCAAGCTTTGAATGAGAGACACCCCCACATCAAAATTCATTCTCTTTAAATACCACAATCTTATTTTTTCCAGAAGAATATGGATTGCACCCAAGAAGACATAGAGGACTCATGTCAACCATTTGGAAAATTGCTTCTTGACGTCTCGTCACGTCACGTCGGGCATCACGAGAAGCGTTTCATCGTGTGAACACCGCTGAAGTGAACCGGTGAGACCACTCTCCAGACCCACCCCAACAAAACAGGCCGAGGTAAAAACTGAAGGTTGTGAATGAGTGTGGGCCGGGGCCCGACTCATAGCGAACGCGCGCGACATCTGTGAGGAGGATTGGGGGCGAATCGCCGATTTCGATGATAATAAAAAAAAGCAAGGTCCGATGATGTTGATTACGGTGTGTGGACGAGAAGTGTGTGTGTGGTGGGTGGGACTTGACATGGAGACTCTTTCTGGTCGATCATAGTCGGGAAAAGGGGACCAGCTCCAACAGGGCGAGTCACTATGCCCACGTTACCAGAAGTGGGGACTGCGTAACGAGGAGACATCGATTAATATTGAAAAGGGTAGAAAGTCGAACTTCGAGGGGGGACTTCTAAACCTTTCACTTCGTTGTACATTCTACATTACCGAATGAATTCACAAAACAGAAGAGACGAAAACAAAAAAATGTTTTCTTTAGAACAGACGACTTAAGATTCAGAGCAAAACAAATTTTTACATTGTTCTAATAAAGTCGTGATAAAGTCATTGGTGGTTTGAACTCAATCGCATCACTCGTGACATCGATTGCCAAGACTCCTCGCAGATGTGGAGGACGTCCAACACTTTAAAACTGTTCTCCCCGGACAGCAATTCAGAGAGTCTTCGTGTCTCCCCCCAATCCCCAATCTCCTCGGCCGTCCATGTCCAACAACGTTATATCTACTTCGGCCGTCTTGGCACGACCCACGGGGATCCTCTAATTTATTTACGAAGCGATCTTGTCCATGCTACCCATTTATATATATATGGAAGAGCGGAGAGAGACAGCGAGAGAGAGAGAGAGAATAGGTGGTAATTAACGATTAGGAGCGGCCATTATTGTTTTCGGGCCCGACCAGTATAACGCAATTATTGGTCGCCAACTGCGCTGGATGTCCACTTGCCTGCAGTGAAGGGGAGGGTGCCGATATTGGGAGGAAACCAGTGGACGAATTAATCTTATTCCAATGTTGACCGGTCAGCTTGATCGCACTGACCGATCCACTCGATCGAGCTACGTTGCGAGACTGAGCGGGGAAAATTTGCCAAGAGAATTAAAATGTTGCCCATTTTATTTCTTTTGAACAAGGACTTAGTCCCCTCCTCCTGTAACTTCGGGAACTTATATTTGGATGTGCCCGATGGGCGAACCGATTCGGGCTCGAACACACAACCACTGGATCTGTAGACAGACGCCCTATACCCCACTTTATAAGAAACCCCCATTTTTATCTTTGAAGCATAATTAAATTTTTAAAAAATACGTTAACATCGGATGTTATCAAAGTCAAACATGTGTTTTGGCAAAAACACACCTCAAAAAGCAACAACTTCATTTTTAGAAGGCTTTGAGGCTACTTTTATTGAATTAAACCTAAACAACCTACCAACCCTAAACTACCTGAACAACTTAAATGATTTCCAACTAGTTAACGATGTAAATACCTGAACAACTTTTATTTATAATAGTAGTTACACGCAGGCAGATACCGGTACTGTCTACCTTGGGTAATTATAAATATTAATTTTCCACGGGAGATGTGGATGTGGTAAAATTGTTTGGTGTGTATCGTCATCGTCTTATCTGTAGCGTCAGTTCCCACGGTTTTCTAGTTTAATTTTTTCGTTTCAAACAATAGTTTACTATTTTTATATTATATTAGAAGGGGTTATCGCCAACTCTCGTTTGTCTTTATCGTCCGGTCAGTCCCGGGCACGACCCCCATTTTTATAACTTTTATTTAATTAGGATGGCCCGGAAGTGCTCGCGCATCAACTCTGAAGACGTCTTGAAGGTTAAAAGAAGTTGTGAGATCTACCAGTGGACCGGCACAGCATCTGTCACAGGAAAAATAAGACGACCGGTCGACTTTCGGAATATGTCCTTGTCGTCACAAGTGTGGGTGTGGACGGTCAGGGAGGAGAAGGGGGGGTGGGATGTCATGGCGGAGAGAGAGAGAGAGAGTGGCCGGGCATTACATGAGTGGAGTGACTCGAAAATCATTACCACCAGAGCGCACAAGTTATGAGGCCGGCCCACCGCACACGAGAATATAAGTCGGCTAAGCGTGTCCCCCGAAATCCTACTGGGACCACCATCCTGGTCCAGGCAGGTCACATTTAGTCGCAAACTTATCCGGCTCTCCTATAAAAAAACAAAGACAGCTGTGTAGAGTTGCGGAAAAGCAAAACTCACTCGTGGTTGCGGCGAAAAGCGACAGAACCCAAAAAGTTCGGTGAATGTTAATTGTCGGAAGTGCAATTAATTCCACTGGACAACTTTATCCAGTCTCAAAACCGTCTGAACAGAGAGTTTAAAAAGATTTTATCAACCATAAGTCATATGAATCGAGTGATGGCCACTACAGACAGCGCCTTAAAATAAAACACACTCTAAAAATATGTAAAAAGTCGACAATGCATTGTCATGTTTAAGCATGAGAGAACACGGAAGAGAGAGAGCCTTAGAAAATCGACGACGAGTTGACAAGACTCCACAAATAAAAATATATTTACTGTATTTTGTGAAACGTATATTGAAAGATATAACCCGGTCATAACACGAAAAAATTACAATATTTTTAGACAGATTTTATCACTTGAATAACAAACAAGGCAATTACAGTGAAATGGAACGGAACGACTAACTTCTAAGCAATCTTTGTTATTCACAAGATAAAATTGCTCGTTTCGAACATAGCTAATTTTAAGATAATCGTTTTTTCCCCCAATTTTAAATTTCGTAATTTTTGTACCAGTGAGGAAACTGCCTGAACGTTGTTTTTTGTTGTTGTTTGTTTCGAGTGGTTCAACTTTCTTCAGACTGCGAGTTTTGGACGCCCGGTGCGGGGGAGGGTGGTCACAGGGCCCAGAACAGCCGCGGTGACATTTACAGATTTCCGGCGCCAAATAAATATCGGCAGAGGAAACGGTCATTGGAGCGCCACCATCTACAAAGCAGCGCAACGATAGCCAGCCCTAGAATACGGCATACACAGTGTATATGTGTATGTATGTAAGCCTGTGTACAGCAGCAATGGCCAAGATATAATGCTCCTCCCCCTACTCCACGCATCCTCCTAAGATCCCCACAACATGCAATAAATATGGGAATTCAGAGCTCAATTTGTAGGGGAAAGTGGCTCGTCATTCGAGCATTAGTTTCTATCGGATTCTTCCAAATACTTTCAGAAAATTTTCAGCAAAACACAGGGAATACGGCCTCTGGTTTGCTCGTGTGGGTCTCAGGAGGATATCTGAGAACAAGAACACCAGATTTCATTGAGCCGGGAAACTGAATTGAACGTTGTTCTGTGCGATTTGTAAATCCAGAACAACCCCCGAAAAACTATTTCCTTCTTGCAGGAAGGACAACACAATACGGAGATTGACTTCAATATTTTGGGGTCAAACGACTCGTCGTGGTAAGATTTCATTCTAGTACATTGAGCGTTAATTTTCTCACAAAACGTAAGTTCATAAGTTGACTATTTTAAAGGTCAGGCAATCAATCGACAGACACTCACACCGCCTGAACTGTAACAAGCGCCCGGCTCAGCATCCATAGACGGTGGCGCCACCGTCTGATGACGACAGGTGACTTCTAATGGGTAGTTCACATGTGCAAGCTGTTCTTAGAGCAGGGGGCCCATTTTGGACTCAATCTTCCTACGTTACAGTCACGTTACCCAAATCAGCCAATCACAGCACTGAGGAAGATTGAAACCAAAATAAGTCCCAGTAATTTCGTCTGCTATAGAGCGACTTGCCTTGCAAGAACTTGCACATGTGAACTAGCCATAACTAGACACAATGACCTCACCCACCTTCCTTACCATATTTCCCACATTTAAGAAAACCAGGGTCTCAGAAGGAGACACTAAAAAAACACACACACACACATTTTATATTAAAACGAGAGGTGCGGATAATTCCAGAAAACCCAATTTCCCACAACCAGACCCCGAAAAAACCCTGTACCCTATAAAGAGGTCAAATGCGGTTCTTTTTCACGTTTGGCGCATTTAGAAAAAAGAGAGAGAGAGAGAGAGAAGAAAAAAAATTCTTTTGTGGCTTGTCTGGTTGGCAAATTTGGAACGCGCGAATCATTAATTTTGTACGGGGCAACCCCCCTCCCTCCCCGAAATACACGCAACAACACATCAGATACACGGGGCTGTTTGCATGTACACGTAATCCCCCCCCCCCAGCATCCCCATATATATATATTCGCGTATATACTATTCACGGATCATCAATTAAAGAGTGCGACGCCGTGGTGGTGGTGGTGGTGGTTGGTATTAAAAGTCATGGCGCGATTCTGGCATGAACACACGCCTACATTATATAAAACCGCAGTCCTTTTGCTTCGTGTCCCCGCCCCGCCACAACAATGAAGTGTCGCGCACCCGAGTCACATGTTTTTACGTTAATTTTGGAGGCGGGGAGTGAAAGATTGCGACGGCGGCGACGCAAGAGGAGGAGGAGGTGCACTTAACTAGACCTACAAAATACATGAAAGACGTCCTGGTATTTTTTTAGTTCTAATAAAAAATAAATTCGATTGCGCGTCGCCGTGCATTTTTTTTTAGTGTTACAGTGTCTGGAAATTTAAATCTAATCGGAGAAAAAAGTAGACCTATTGTGTGTGTGTGTGTGTGTGTGGTCTCTTTATGTTTCGTAAATAAGACCCAGGGTGGAAGGGGTAAAACATAATAGAGGAAATGAATTCTGTAAAAAAAAATGTACTGTTATTTTTTCTAGGAAATAAATAAAGTAATTACCACTATTCGTTGAACTTTCACAAATTTGATTCGATGAATGTCAGATTTTGATGGATTTTCTTGGTCGTAGTGGTTGTGCAGTTTATCAAATGCCTTTCCATTTTATATTACTGAAAGTTCAACGAATAGTGGTAATTACTTCTAAATCTAGGACGTTCTGCGCCAGTGTAACTCACAAGAGAAGTTAAACGCAACAATTCAGTAGGAAAAAAATAGAATACATTTTAAAACAGTTCAACTAGATTGCGATGATCATAAAATAGTTGAATAGGTGCGGTACACTTTAATCCGCCAGGTGTAAACGACATTTAAGTGTCTAACTGTCGGACATATTCAACTATTTTATTTTATTACCATCGCAATCCAACTATTTTAAAAATAGTGGTGGACGCCGGGGATAACACGAGAATAGCGGGGGATTGATGTACAACAATGCAAAACGGCGACAAGTACAAATCGAAAATACAAATTGAATTAAATAAAATGTTTATAACCGTATACATTTAATTCAACCATGTTATCAGTATTTCCATCTAAAACTAGCCATGTAATTGCTGTAGGACCGGTTTATAAACATTTTGTTTAATTCAATTTGTTTTTTTCGATTTGTACTTGTCGCCGTTTTGGATTGTTGTCCATTAATCCCCCGCTATTCTCGTGTCATCGCAATCTAGTTGAAAAATGTTATATTTAGTTTTACATTCGTCTCTGCGTGCTGAAGCACGATTTCACTTAAAATAATGAGGTTTAAATTCACGAAAAAAAACTAATCCGATTTTTTTTCAAACATAGTTTTAGATAATTTTCCGGTGTTCATTTATCCTTCGATGTAATTTCCGTTCGTTGGCACACTGATTTACGCTGCGGCGGTGTCAGGGTTCGATTCCCGCCGCGCAGGCTCTCGTTTATTTAAACAATATAAGTATAGAAGAGGCAAAGTCGTACTTAAAATATAATAATAAAATATTCATAATAATGTGTACTGTCCCGGAGACAACCCATATTTAATTATAAATTTATTATGAATTTTCTCGTCCATTTATTTATTCTAATGCACCCTTTTTGTCAGTGAACCAACCCCCCTTTAAATAAAATATACGAGACAAAAATGCATTCTGCTCCACGTTTGTCTACCTATAAATGGGACAGCGTACACAACACAGTTGCCAATTAAAAAATTACGTATCGTAAACAGTCAGAGGCGGGCAGCAAGAGTCCTCGATGCATAGTGTAGAGTACTATATCATGTTTATGCAATGTACATGTACAGCATATCAAGGATACGTCCAGCACATGAACATAAATTAAATGTGCAACAAGAAAATATCATCAAATTTTTAAATAAACACTTATTATGCATACAATTCGCGTACAGTGCATGTGTGTCGCTGCACAATGACGCTTGCCCACGCAGGTGGAGTTTAAATTAACAAAGAAAAAAACTAAAACATGAATGAGGGCCACACCACACAAAACCAGAATAGGTGTACAACAAATCACAAAATTTAAAGGTTGAAATGTATAAATTTCGATATTTAAAAAGATGATCTACGACGGATTCAGAGCTGAGATAAATTAAAACAGTTCGACGCCAACCTGACCCCTTGGGGAGGATGGGGCTACAGTACAGTACAATATTTCACATTTCCAAATGAACTGAATTAATGTTTGTCCTACTTGGGGGACTACGATGAAAGCGTACGAGTTCTGCAGTGTCCCAGACAAGTGCAAGACGCAGGGGGACAACACAAGCTCATGGGTATCCACTTCGGTGCACTCGCCCCAAGTGATACGACTCCGACTTAGACCAGAGATTTGGGGGGGGACCAACGTTTCTCTTATTATTTATCTGTTTGTATTTGGGCCTACACCGAGAGCACAGACACGCATCTATATAGTACATGTACACACTCTTTAAATTGACTTCCAGTGATGTGTGTGTGTGGCACACAAACACACAACAAGCTCTCACTCAAGAAATACTCGTTTCCCTTTTTTTTCTTCTATCAATACTCTAACCCCACCCCACATCCCAGAACCAAACGCTATCCATTATATAAGCGCTTAGAACCAGGCTAGGGGATAAATCAGTCGTTTTCGTTCGAGCGAAAGCGAAAAAAAGGAGGAAAACACAAACAACACACACGTTCCCAATATACAAGCTATCCTGATATGCAGGTTACATAACACATACACAGGCTTTCCTAGGAGAACTGTACACTCGAATTCATTTTCTGGTGTTATAATTTATGTCCTCCCAATGCAGTTTAAAGGACCGAGGCATTTGAATCGTAACAGGATACGTCGGGGGAATAGAAAAATAGGTGTAGCCCTATCCAGGGATTACTAAACCGAGGAAACATGTTACCCCCAACAATACATGTACATGTAGTGCATGTATGTACATCATCGCATTTTGCCAGTTTACCACAAACACACATCCACATCGATTGGTGGATTCTGTTTAGTGGGATTTTGTTGGAGAAGCGTGGAATATATTTCTCAGTTCTCCATATAAAAATTTCAATCCGGTTGGGACAGAGAGAGCTGGCAATTTTAATGTGTTTACAATAATCTGACGGTGGCATCGTCCCCGTACCGGAGTAAGTGTCCGCAACAAACTCGATGATCATAGTTATCGAGAGTGCCGCGAGTGGCGCCATCAGTCGTCAGCGGTTCGTAGTGTGTCGGCGTGGTGGACGGATCGGTGGCGCCCCTCGCGGTACTCGCCACAAACGTTTTCGACGAGTGTGTGTAGTACACCTTTCTGGCCACAAACTTCAACCCCACAAGCTTCCCCCCTACATATGTTTGGTCACAGAAATAGGTCGGGTGGAGGCATTTGTGTCGGCCCAACGGCCACCTAGAGAAGAAGGGGTCAATGCTACACTCACCCTGCGTCGATTCCGTCCCACTATCTTCATAATATCCACGAATATTCGCGCACAAAGTCACTCATGTCGTCGCGAAACAAATAAAAATTGACCCACACTCGTCTCCATGATTGCACGAAATCAGAGAGAAGGACGCATCCCTATGTGGAAGGATGCGTACTTGGGTCAAAGTGACTCTGAGCAAGTGTGTTTTGGTGGTTGCCCCTGGCAACCGTGGCCAATATCGGGTCTGCACGGTATTACCACCAGGTAGCGTCTTTTAATCTTCAACATTTCATTTCGACCATGTTATCGCGTAAGATGTGTTTTGGAGTCACATAGGTTTTATAAATAGAGTTCATTAGCGCTTGTTTATTATTCTTAGGAAAAATAGTGACATTTGATGAACTTACATATTTTGTTGCCGAATTTCAGATAAAACATGCGTAGCAGCGCGTCCAGGTGGCGAAACTCTTAACTTTCCATCAGTGCCAGTCATTTATTAAAGTCGCCAAATTGAGCACAATATATTTATGAAAATATGTTTTTTGATTTAACTTGCAGAAAATATATAATTTACAAACTATAAATATAATAATATATATTATTTTCAATTTAAAAAATATAATTTGTAAAATATACTTTCAAAATGTTATTCTAGAGTCAGCGATTTGATAAATTCAAATGTAGGAAAATGGAGATTTTCACTTGCTCCCCCTGCCACCACTAAAAAATTTCGTCGACGAGGTCAAGCAAGGACCTAGCTATTTTCACCTGAAAATCTAAAATTTTAATATTTCCAAGATGTTCCCGGTCGTGAGAACGCTTGTTAGGGGAAGCCAGTTATCTTCCCAACTGAATGCGACGAGTGTGCGACATTACCTCGTTTCAGGACCTCCTCGAAACCGCATTCCTTTTCCCGTAAGTCTAAGCCTAATCTATTTACATCCCAATTTCAAATCACTTTGAGTCGGGGTATGTTAAATATTTTCATCTATCTGCTGGTGACGTATGACTAGTGAACCTGAGGTAACACTGACATGTTTAACGCGCCCTTTACCGAAGACATTTGACTTTCATTTCCAGTATCTGGTCCGAATTTTTGCAAATTAGCGTTTTTGGTTTTCGTTTTTGAACATTTTTAAGCAATTCGGCCCGTTTTTGGACAAGGATGACCGCAGTCTAAAATAAATTAGATACTTCGGTTCATGGTTGCTCAATATTGTTGTAAAACAAACCATTTCAGAGCGGACGCATGCGATGGTCATACTAGATGTCACCGTAAGAATAAGAAACCAATTAAAGTAATTTTGCCTATCCTTAAAGTTTAGGTTGGGATGTTTAATGTTATCCCAGCATCGTGCATTCGCTGGTCATATGTGGATTGTACAAGTGGAACAAATGAGTCCAAATAATCTTATTCTATTTAGCTGCCAGTTAAAAAAAGTGCTAGTCTTTCAATTGATTAAAAACTTCTGGCCAACCAAGAAAGTTACTTAGATTGTAAAAAGGTTGTTTCTGACGAGGCCAACGGTTTGCCACATACCATAATTAATGAACAATATAATCGCTTTCTGTTTTGGTTTATGCAGGAGAAGGTGGCGATAGGCCTGCTCATGTCTGCGAGCGTGTTGGTGGTTCCGCTCTGGGTCTTGATTCACCTCGAAGATTACAAGAAGAGGGATTAGAAGATACCTGGCAGAATGCACTTCAAGCGCCGAGCCGTCGCATTTGGAAACGTAGCCAGCAGTAGTTGACCAGAAAGCACAAAAATCCCTGTATCCACATTGTAAAAAAAATGTACAAGTTATTGAAAGTAAGCAATTAAATGTGTAAAAAAAATTCTTTATTGTGGTGCGCGTGACATAGTTATAGTTTGAATGATCTGACATCTTCCCTCGTATTTTGATAAAGAAGCAAATTGTACATCAGCCAAAATACTGAAGTTACACTAAACAAAAACCGAATAAATAAGAAAAATTCTCAAACAATGAGAACCGTCACACTAAATTAAGATCTTGGAGATTGTCCAAAAGTTGTTAACCTTCCTTGACCATCGCATCAACGCAATCAACGCCTGTAATAAATTCCTATTTTAGGCATTTATTACATGCGTAGATTCCTTGTATTTAGAAATGCAAAATACTTGCACTTTCAGTGGCAAATAACAATGATTATTAATAAGTAAGGGTATGGCAAAATTTGTTGGTATTATCTTTTTTATATTGGTTGGTAGCAAGCCACTAGTCATTAAAATCATTCCTTTGTACTTGGCACTCTTTTAGAAAAACATAATTACGCTCGAGATTCTTATTTAGCAGGGTTTCAAATATATACAACAATGTTAGACAATCGTAAAAAAATACTAGACCCATCTAGCTGAACCAAATGCGAGCCCTTTATATAATAAATAAAATATCTAAATGTGCCCAAATAGCAAATAGTTTCTGATTAGCCTTGCAGACTGAAAAGTAGTGCACATAGAATTTTGTGTTTCTCCTTCTTTGTGCCTATCTTGGACGTCCCCTTTAAAAATAAAATAAATTTGTTCAGCAGACCGTATAAGTATATCAGACTACATCTTTACCTTTCATAGATAATGTAGTAATTGTATAAATATTATGACACACAAATTAATTAAAACTTCCCTAATGTTATCGATAGGTACGTAGTAAATTGTACATCATACCTCCGCTCTTCCAGGTAAACTCCTCAGCAGTTAATTACGAATTAAAATATATTGTCGAACGTCGTAGATGCAGATGGCTATCATCTGTGGTGGCGTCTTAAATGCAAATTGCGAGACTTTTGATTTATGGAAAATGTACCCCCTAAATATATGTGACCTAGTGGGGGTTAATGTTATGATAACTTTGCAAGTATATTTTGAAAGTCAAATATTTGATGCGCCATCTAAAGCGCAAAACAGAAACTGATCTATCTCTAAAGCCGTTATATTAATTCCAGCGTTCAGATTTTTCTTAGAATAATTAATTTTAATAATTTCCCCCAAGAACAAAAGATTACACTACACCCCTGAAATGTCCATCCTTCTGACCATATCCCCCCACCCGTCAATCCCCGTAAAGCATTTTATAAAAATAGTGTTCAAATTTATCACGCAAAATGTGTGCAAAAAGAGCAAGGAGAGGTGGACTCGTGTCAGATGAAAAATGTCTGAACATGAAAAAGACAAAGTGGATATTTCAAAAGACGGCCTACAGTGTACAAAGGCACATTTGCAATAGCTAGCTTCACTAGCAGCAATACGCAAGCAATTTTGATGATTTTGTGTTAAAAATCACTCTCACTAATCTGCAAGACAGGTTAGACCAGAAATTCTCGACTCTAAAAGACTACATCATACCAATTTCGTTTTCCACTCGGACCAAAATTAACCATTCGATTTGATTTTCACAACCTTGATGTATGTGCGTGACCCTCATTTTGTTTTTCTTCCATAGACTCGCGAATATCGACCCCCCTATAGTTGACAAGTTTCACCCCGAAACGAAAATGTTCCCAGCGCTTTTCTCTATAAAGAGAACTACGGCAGCATGAAAGTCTTAAAATGGCGTAAGCTCGCGTCTAAAGCAGTTATCAAAAATGGTTCAATATAAAAAATGTCCTCGGCCGATATTTGAATATCGACTGATTATTGGATTAATAATTATTTGTTAATGGTTGAGCTATTCGTCGGATGCTGAACTTGCAGTTTAACGGATATGTATTTTAAAAAGAAAAAAATACATCGATTTTTTTGGGATCTTCTGGTTGAGGGGTCAGATTTTGCCGATGCGATGAACTGACCAACTCCTTAATAGCCTGGACACTTTGTGCTGCGATGCGCCGCTCGATTCGCTCTCCTTGCCGTGGGACAGGCGAACTTCTAATGTGGCGCCAGAGTTCATGCTCAGACAGGTGCGCATCTCGTCTCCTTCCTCCAACACGTCTAGAAAAATCATTAAAAGACGAAGAGTGATTTTTAGTCACGAGCATAACCCCATCCCCGGTCACTTTTTCTCGGATCAACTTATTCCGCAATTTTCATTTTTACCAGAAACTAAAGATAGCGGATGCCTACTGCAAAAATAAAATAAGTATGGAGAGCGCATCACATTTCAACTAACGAATCGTTTGTAACGATCACCGGATACCTTTAAATTTGATCAACCATGATGTGGAATCAGTGAAACTCTTTCCAAAAAAAATTAACTAGGCTAGGTTGGCGTTATAAAACAAGAGGGGTACCCGGCTTTGCCTGGGTTTACAGTAACCACCAATGAAATAAAAAATTAATTCTTTAAATTTACCGGCTATTTTACGTGTACGCGATAACACACGATAAACGCAAACGTAAATGTGAAGGAACTCATTTTTCACGTGCTATACTCTGTAATGACGTCACCAGGAGATACATTTTGGTCCTTCAAATTTGATTCCCCAACATC
>JAQGBY010004460.1:0-16579 GCA_034698785.1 Mycogona germanica | reverse complement strand
ATACGGATTTGAACCCTGCACGTCGAGAACACGGGGCCCACACTTTAACAACATGCTACGAAAAATTCGATAGGTGGTGACCTTTGAGATATATTTTAAAAATTAATTAATTTAATATAATATGGTATATATCGGTTGAGAAAAATTTCTATAAATGTTGTATATATGCCGAGTATGAAACATTTTTTAAACGCACCTGTAAAAATAAATTTATATAAATATTTTAGAAATATTTTTAGGTTGCCAAATGCAAAGAATAATAAAAATTGTGAATGTTGACCAGCAAATTTGGTCCCAAGCACGTTGGCATAACTGATTTATTGGTGTATTCAGACTTCGAAATTAATGTACGACTCGTCGTAGTCCAGTCGGTAATGCGACTGACTGTGGCTCGGCGAACCTGAATTCGATTCCTGCTGTGGAATCTCGATTAATCGATCCCGGAGTACTGGTGAAAATGTGTCCCTCGCCATAGTGCCTAAGCACCAAGAAGGGTAGAGAAAATTTTGTAGTGCAGACTACAGGGAAGTGCATTAAGTTATTTTTCTCCAAAGTTAATCATTTTGCATTCTGTTTTTATACAACATTCCTAATTATAATATCTAGAGATTTGTGTAGTATCTTTATATTTCAATTCTCTTCCTTGTAGTCTCTGCACTACTGGCGTTTTATACCACTCATGGTGCTTAGGCATTATGCGAGGGGCACATCCAGTTCCCCGGGGTCGAAATTTTCTAGAGCCCCGCCGGGAATCGAACCCGGGACCGCCGAGCCAGTTAGTAGCAATAACCGCCGACGAAAAAAATAAGACTCATTTATCTTATATTTTTTCAATTTCTCATCATCTTGAAATATTGGTACAAAGAGAAAAAAGATACTCCAGATGAGCGCGTGCATCATTGCGGCAGAGCATCTTATCAAAAAAAAATTAAGACACAAGTGGGAAAAGATACAGAAAATTTATTTCACGAGCATTCACGAGTAATTGTGCCCAACAATAATTACATCATCGTATGTCATTTGATATCACTACTCAAAATAATATCATTCAAATCATTCAAAAATTGTTAAGCATTATTATTAAAAAAATGTAAACACTGATCGCAACTCATTCGCGAGATTCCAAAATGCCCAGTACAGATAGAATGATCAAAGATATCAAGAAAAGACACGAGTCATTAGCATCGTCCCAGGACCAGAGCGAGTAGGGACATTCGGACGTACATTCCATTTTCCGCTTGCCGGAAGTAAGCAGCTCTCGGATCATTATCAAATTCGGTGCTGTAAATAAATAAAGACAGATACACGATTACTCTTCAAAGTTTACCGAAAACTAAAAAGCCTGCAAAACAGACTTGCCCAACTATTCCCACTCACCTTATTTCGCTGACCCTTGGTAACGGATGCATCACCACCATCTTCTTCTTGGCGTGAGTCATAACTTTGGGAGTGACGACAAACACCCCGCATGCCTTCAGTTAAAATAAACAAACCACGTCTTTTCAAAAACAATTCACTCATCATTGGGGGGTAACTGCAATCATGCTAGAATTGAAAAAGTATTTATTTCCGAATAAATTACTATATATACCTTGTTGTAGTCTGCCTCGTTTTCGAATCGCTCCTTCTGAATTCTGGTCACATATAAGACATCCGTGTCCGGCAGCGCCGACTCCAGACTGTCAAATTCCTCCTGAGCGATGCCGTGGGACTTGACGAAATCTGTGATCTCTTTCGGCATCCCCAGGTTGGGTGGCGCCACGTAGCGGAGATTGACTGTGTAGTGGGTGAGCATTCGTGCCAAAGAGTGGACAGTCCGACCGTTCCTCAGATCACCCACCATCGTAATCTAAAATAATGAATGGGAGGTAAATTAAAGAATTGAGTGAAACATGAATGAGAAATCAGACAAGGAGGATCCAGGATAAAACTGGACCAACAAACTTGACACTAGACTGCAGACGAATAAAAAACATTCAAATTGCATTCAAACGTCTACTTGTTACATTTCTTGAAATAATGATGATGTGCACGTTCAGCAAGTAGGTCGGCTAACTCACCGTCAACCCGTTCACAGTTCCAATCTCCTCTCTAATTGTGAAAACGTCTAGCAGGGCTTGAGTGGGATGCTCCCCGATACCGTCGCCACCATTGATCATCGGTTTGCGGCAATATTTCGACGCCATCTGAGAATCGATTCAGACACAGGGAAGTTATTAGTGGATCACGATTCCAGTGAACACACAGGAACCGAATACATCTCTCGCAACTTACCGCGACGGCTCCCGGCGTTGGATGACGGAGGACAATGACGTCGCTATAACCGGACATTATTGCCACAGAGTCTGAGGAGACAAGTGAAATGGAAAACATTCATTTGATCATGAATTTATAGATTCAAAAAAATGCGATTAACAATGGAAATTTTTTTTTGAAAATATTGTTTTGGCAATTAATTGTTTGGAGCACTTTAGAAAATGCGATCTCACCTTGCAATGATTCGCCCTTCTTGACCGACGAGCTAGTGGCATCCATGTAGATGACGCTTCCGCCTAATCGCTGCATGGCAGCGGCAAAGGAGCAAGACGTTCTGGTGCTCACCTCGTAGAACACAGAGCCCATGACCTTTCCCTAAATTCGTTGGCCGCAACAACAAAGGTTAGAAAAATGAGTCATCCAAAATATCAAGAATTCTTTAGGAAATTTCAAAAACTGATAAACAAAATTGCATATTTATTAAAAAACAAATTTTCATGGCAGAATAAAAAATGTAGTTACCTTCAAAACATTTTCCAAAGGCCGATCACGTTGGACGCAGTTTCGGAACGTGTGAGCCAAATTGAAAATAATGTTGAGCTAAAGTTACGGAACAACAAGATTTGTTAAGATCACATTTTCGTGTCAACGAGATTGACCAGATGTTTCTTGCAATTCGTAACTCGTAAGCGGGGCCAGGTGGACGTGACTGGGATGGAATAGTTAGTCGTTACCGAATCTTTGGTGAAGATATCCACCGTCAGAATATGATGCCGATGCAAGCTGTGAGGGAACAGGGGACCAGTGGTGGTCGTGCGGCTGGTGGTGGGAACCTGGACAAGGGCATCGTCAACGCGCGGAGACAGCGAGTCCGTGGAGGTGGAAGGAAGCACGTCCGACACTCCCAGTTCTTTCAGCATCTGACGATACATTTCTGAAATAATTATTAAAAAACTTCTATATAATTTCCTGAGCATCAACATATCCTTTGCACACAGAACCCGGCAAAAGTGTCTCTTCTTGAAGTTAGTGTGCAATCTAACAATTATGTGTCAGGAAAATCGTTTGGCCTAACAGGACTCACCAGTGGTCTGCAATTCCACGAACGTGGCCGTCGACTTCCGTCTGTATTTGGCGGCATCAGAGCCGCTGGCTTCGGCTCCCCCACCCGGGCTATGGTTGAAGGCCACCGCATTGAGATCATGGGGAGGTACCTGGATGCTCACTGTCACCTCTTGGTTGTGCAGCTTGTCCGCCTGAAAATATTAAACTTCATAAATATAAAAGTGCTTCTTAACGTTTAAGATCAACGTAGGATTCTATTTTAATTAAGAAAATGAAAGAAACACAGCTAATTTATAAATATATTATAAAATACAAAACACAATCGGTTTTGAATCCTCCGGAATTTAACTAATCTTCTTTGTAAATACCAAAGAAAATTAACTATTTTAACGGAAGTGTAAACAGAAATTCAGACAAGTTCATGGTTTAGTTGGGGTAGTCCAGGCTTGGGGGTGGTCGGAGTCCCTTACCTCATTAGGAGGCGAGGTGACGGGGTATGCCCCCCTCTTTAAAAAAAAAAAAAAGTTAAGTCAAACGTTACGTAACACTAGTCACTCTTATCTATATGGAGAAGCAAATTAATGATAATTAATGAACGATTTACCATCAAAAGGGAACGCGTCAGTCTCTTTGACGCTGGCCACTTCTGTGGCTTCTGACCGTAGCGAACATCTTCACCAAAGCCGGGAGGAGCGAGCACCTACGAGAGATAAATGTCCCAATGTAAAACGTTATCAAAAGAAAATTCGTATAATACATCAGATGGAGGAGCGGCAAAATATTTTTTTGCACTGACCTGACCGTCCACGTAGGCCACCTGGCCACGCAGAACGACTCTCCGCACGTAGCCACAGACGGAACGTCCGGCGAAAGGAGTCCACTGGGCCTTGCTGAAGCCGGTCTCCGTGCCGATGGTCCACCGCTGGTCCAGGTCCACCTCGATGTAGGTGTTCGGCTGGGCGGGCAACTTGAAAATTCTCTTGGGATTGTCATGCATTTTCTCCACCAAATCCTGAAAGAACGAAAGATCAATTTTTTATGAATCACTTAACATGGTAAGGAATTAATAAATGAATTATCATAATAAATAAGCATTACAATACACTATTCATAGTTCCACACGCATTAACCGAGCAACAAGAAAACAACAAAATTATGAAAAGATTAAGACACACAAACCCAAAATTCATCCAGCTTTATCCACTTAAGCAAATGATAACCTTTTAAATGTAAGTAAACTAATTGCAACTGTAGTTCTATGGTTATCCACTCGCCTCCAACGTGAGATGTCCCTCGCTGACCGCAGTTAAAAGAAGCGGCAGCATTGTCTCCAGGCCAGGAAATCCAGGTGGCGCCGACTCGCCCTTCTTCTCTTCCAGGGTGTGCGGAGCTGAATGGAAAGCGAGCGAGAAACATTAGTTTAACAACTATTTGATAACCGTTGAGACAAAAATTTGTTTCGATCTCATTGTCGAGCTTCACTCGTACCGTGATCAGTGGCGAAACAGTCAATGGCGTCGAGGTTCTCCCAGAGGGCCAACCGGTCCACCTCAGTTGCCAGGGCGGGTTTCACTCTACTCTCGTTCTTGCCGATCGCTTCGACGTCATCCACCGTCAGGAAAAGGTGGTGGGGACAAACCTCGCACGTCACCTGCAGACCACGTCTTTTGGCCTCCTTGATCAGCAATATCTGCGAATTTTTGTAAAGTTGCCCACCAAGAAATCCCAAATAAATTACTTACTAAACAAAATTTAAAGGCCACTGCTAGCCAGGTATAAACGAATAATTCTACTCGCCTCCTGTTTGGTAGCCACATGACAAATGTGCACTGGTCTCTTGTAGAGCTCCGCCACCAAAATGGCAGCCGCCATGGTCTGTCCTTCAGCGTGAACGCACAGCGGAAGATCCTTGGGCCAGCTCTCGAAATGCTTAACAAATACATTCAAAATAAATTACGAAATTACAGTCAAACCCAGCGGTCCCATAAAGAAATGCCAAATTAGGTTGCTCACGCTCATCCACTGGGTGATATTGTCCAACTTCAAAGTTCCGAAAGTGTCGTTGAGATACATCTTCAATCCGGCCACCATAGGCGCAATCGAGGGAAGAGATTCAACGTTATCAGCAGTTGCTCCCGCGAATAAGGCGTAATCGCAGCGTGCTCCTGCCTTGGCCAACTATCAACAAAGGAAAACATAAATTTGAAAAAAAAGTCTCAATAACAGTAATAAAAACCGATGACCCTCATCCAACACGTACGCAAAAGGTTGACTCGCACAATCCTAAAAATGTAAATACCATAGATCGATCCAAACGTCTTTATATTTTGTTAACAGATTACTTGTAGCCAGATTACGCACCTCTTGTACCAATTTGAGAGATTCCTTATCGATGAGCGGAGGATTGGTGTTGGGCATGGCACAAATGAGTGTGACGCCACCGGCCAGTGCTGCCGCCGTTCCTGTGGCGAAGTCCTCCTTGTAGGTGGCTCCGGGCTCGCGCATGTGCACGTGGACATCGATCAAGCCTAACGAAATTTAATAAATTCGATACATCATTTCACAGATATTAAATAATATAAATTTACGAGTCTTTAACAAATTTATACGCGCGTACCTGGCAGCCTAATCACAGTCTGGGAGGTGATGCAGTCCACGTGAGTCTTGACTGGCGGCGGACCACCTACAAGGCACAGAGCCTAGCAAAAGATGAGGTTTGTCATTTACATTTGAAAAGGAAACGTTAAAGACTATCAGTGCTAAAACTAAATTTAAAAAATAGTGGAGAAACCCAACTGCTCATTCGAAATCATGGATTTGGAAAACTCAGAAAATATAAAATATGTCAAGTCTTACCTCCACCAATAATTTGGCGCATTTCACATCAGTGATGAGCGGAATTGAGTAATCGACAGCCAATCGTCGCGTCTGGTAGCCCCTGGTCACAATAGACATGACTCGTCGAACTCCGCCGTTTCTCATTGGAAGGTTGATGACTAGATCAAACTCTTTCCTGGTGACGTAGTCTGCGATACCTTGGATCTGGCCACTGCCCTCACCGAGATCGGCAAAAGGCCAATCGACGGCTTCCACCTAAAATGTACACAAGAAAGCTCTGCTTATTAAATCAGTTGAGCAAAAAATTATTAGCAGTAAATCCAACCAATTGCAAATATATTCAATGATACTTGTTAAGTTTTAATCAGATGTTGATCAACTACAACAAATGCAAAGTGATGTGCTCTGGAAATCCCGGATCACAAATATCTCTGTTGATAAGCTGAATCAATAAAAGCAATAAAACAATATGCAAATATGAAATTACTTCAATGCCGTGCTCAGTATAGAAGTCCGCCGTTCCAATGCTTGCGAAAAGTTTGTAACCCAACTTCTGCAGGGACCGAACGCTGGGAAGAAACTCGGTCTTGTGCTGAAGAGAAAAATTGAAATTGTGTTACATTGAATGCGCCAGCTCAACAATTATTATTTTTTTAAATTACAATGTACACCGAAGTGGGACAAAGATTTTCTATTTACCTTGAAGCTGCCGATCGACAACAGAATGTTGCGTTTCGGAATGGTGAAACCGGTGCTGACCAGGCCCTTCAGGTAGGCCTCGTATCGATTGTCACCGAAGCAAGCGACCTCGCCGGTGCTCACCATCTCCACACCCAAAGTGACCTCTGCTCCAGCTAATCGAGAAAAGGAGAATTGGGGAACCTGGAAATGTAATAGGAAACAAAAATGTTATCCGTGTACGCATACGATAAATTAACAATTGTGAAAGAAAGTGACTGGAATGGGAATCTCCACCCGTCTAATCTACCTTAACTCCCACACGTCCCCTGCCCCGCGAAACGTCAACGGCATCTGCGTCCTCGCCAACCACCACTCTTGTGGCCAGGGCAATGAAATCGTAATCGAGAGTTTTGGAAACGAAGGGAAAGGAGCGCGACACACGTAGGTTGCACTCTATGACCTTCAGTTGGTTGTCCTTTGTAAAAAAAAAAAAAGATTATAATACAGTCATAGTTTTATTTGACAAGAGCAGAAAATTAATGAAACAAACTGTAATTTACCAAAAAATCTTTATTCCACGACAGCAGTCATAAGTATTTTATAAATATATTTTTATATCAATTATACAAATCTGTTACCTTGTTGTTTTGAGTTTATCTTTCCAATGTACCTTAGCAATCAGCTGGAGATTGAATGGTCCGTTGACCTCCAGCTGCTGACAGATGGCGCGGCAGATTGCTGTGATCTTCGCCATCGTCTCTCTGTTCAGGTCCTGCGGAGGACACACAAGGGTGGCATCGCCAGAATGGACACCAGCGTTCTCTACGTGCTCGGACACCGCCATCGCGATCAACTCGCCATTCTTGGCCACACCGTCTACGTCAATTTCCTATAATCAAAAAAGACATTTTTCAAACAGTGAACAATTTTTGCCAATTTCACAATTCAATTATATTCAATTTAGACACACGAAAATTCCAAGTTTCTAAAACAAATTAGTTTTAACTTTAATGTTTTAATATCGTTTTTCCCACTAGGATCGAAATTTGACCAAAGAGATTAATCAGTTTTACGAATTTAAATAGACACGGCACGGCATATCTGATTATCTAAATAAAGCCAGAAGCTCAATTGTATGGCACCTTGGCTTCCAGGATGAACTTTGAGATGACGACCGGGTACTCCTTGGACACAGCGCTGGCCTCACTCAGGTACGTCTCCAGATCTCGATGGCAGTGAGCGACGTTCATAGCGGCACCACTGAGCACGTAGGACGGTCGCACTAGACAGGGATAGCTTACTTCGTCGCAGAAATCCTTGGCATTCTGGAACAGATTAAAAATTGTACCGTAAAAAACGAATACAGCATTTTCGGATGTCTCAAATGCCAAGTTTCAAAATCATTGTAGATAACTAACTTAAAAAATTATTTCGCTCATATACCTGCAGGTTAGTGAGCTCCTTCCACTTTGGTTGCAAAATTCCGATGTTATCTAACATCCTAGAGAACTTGAACCGATTCTCCGCTCCATCCACGGACTCTGGCGACGTTCCCAAAATGACAGCCTGTTGACATCACAAGTAACATTAGAGCAAACTTCGCACACTTGACAAACGGACAACTGACACTTGCTTGCTCGGCACTAATTTCGTCTCACACTTTGCCGGTGCAAATCCATCGCGATGTTATTGGGCAATTGTCCTCCCATGCAGATGATAATGCCCTCTGGCTGTTCCAAGTTGTAAATGTCCATGACAGTCTGAAATATGGATATAACATTTTTCAGAATTTAGATAGCCCTACAAAATATTGTCAACGCCATTCGAAAAATAAAGGATATGGTGTTACGAACCTCAAAAGAAATCTCCTCGAAATAGAGCCGATCGCACATGTCATAGTCGGTGCTCACAGTTTCGGGATTACAATTTACCATAATTGTCTTTCTACCAAGCTGAAAAGAAAATACATATTTTTGACACACGACCACAATTTTTCTATAATACAAATAGAATGTGTCCAGGAAATGCAAGATCAAATTGACTCCAAATTCAAGAAACGAAACGCATTGATGTAATCAAAATGAAATTAACTAGCTTAGCCTGAACCGGACATTTCAATGATTGACGAGGCATACTATGTAGGCAGAATCCCGACAACAGCACGAAATATGAAACGACTGTGAAAAAACATAACTATTCCTAATTAAGTCACCTTCCGCAGTTCCCTTATGCATCCGACCGCGCACCAGTCGAACTCGACGGAGCTTCCGATCCGATAGACTCCTGAACCGAGCACCATCGTGTGGCCACCTGGAAACGCCAGGTCATGACACTCGCCGTTGTAAGTCATGTACAGATAATTGGTGGTGGCTGGCCACTCGGCGGCCACCGTGTCCACCTGCTTGACGAACGGAAAGATGCTCCAATCGGCACGTGCTTGTCGGATGAACAGCTCGGTGCTAGAAACACGAAGATAATTTATTTAACTCTCCGACAGGAATCCGAATAGATTTTAGACGAATTAAATCTAGGGTACATGTAGTCTACCTTCCAACACATTTGGCTATTTGGCGGTCAGAAAAGCCAAGACGTTTGGCCTTTAAGACGACATCAGAGGACAGGCACTTGTTTTGAGCACACTGCAATGAATTAGACATTATCAGTTAGATTTGATGAGACTAATTGCAATTTGACATTCAATTTATTCGCTTGTCACACGCCATATTTTTTAAATTTTGAATGTTCACCTCAAATAATTTTTGCATTTACAAATTGATATGTTAAGAAGTTATGAGAAATTAAAAAAAAATATTTTACCTTGCTAGCGAGAGCTTCCAAATAAGAATAACAGTCGGTGATGTTCTGCATTTTCTTCAGAAACCAGCGATCAATGGAAGTGAGCTGGTGGATTTTTTCCAACGTCATTCCGGATTTCAAGGCAGCTGCCAAAATAAACATCCGTTTGTCTGTCGGATACTCCAATGCCTTCAAAAATTCAACACCATCAAAATTAAACTCCACAAATTAAAAGCTAAAAATAAATCAAAATCTCACGAAAAAGTGGAGAACTGACCTTCTCGCAAACTTGCTGCAGAAACGGATCGAATCCGTCGACACACTCATCCATCATCCGGAACGCTTTTTGCAACGCCTCCTCAAATGTGCGACCAATGGCCATCACCTCACCAACACTCTTCATCGAACTGCCAATCTAATTTTAAAATATATACAGAGAACGGAGATTTCAAATTAGAAATTACTTTTAAAACTACATAAAATAAACAAGGATTTACAATCTACTGCAACATACCTAAAATTCTCTTTAACATTTTCATCTTACCTTAGTGCAAACTCTCGAAAATTTGGCGAGGTCCCAACGAGGAATCTTAACCACACAGTAGTCCAGACTCGGCTCGAAACAGGCAGTGGTGGAGTTGGTGACCGAGTTGCGTAACTGGGTGAGCGAAAATCCCAGGGCAAGTTTGGCGGCGACGTAGGCCAACGGATATCCGGTCGCCTTGCTGGCCAAGGCGGAGCTCCGAGACAAACGCGCATTCACCTCGATGATGTAGTACTAGCAACAAAAAAAAATATTGTCATGACCAGCCGACATAAAACGGAAGATATTGCACGGTCACCAAAGAGATCAAAAATACCAGTGATGGTTGAAATAACAGATACATGAAGTTAACGAGTCCACATTCAGCTTAAATACCTGCTTGGTCTTTGGATTTAACGCGTATTGAATGTTGCACTCGCCAACCACTCCCAAATGCCGGATAACCTTGATGGCGGTCTTACGCAGAGAATTGTATTCGTCGTTCGTCAAAGTCTGGCTGGGGGCCACGACGATCGATTCACCTGTATGAATTCCAAGGGGATCGACATTTTCCATGTTGCACACCTTTGTTCCAAAAAAAAAAAATAGACACGTAATATATAAAATGATTTGTGTTTAGATTCTCCCAGATCATATTTGAATGAGACAAAAATAAATTAACACTTACAGTGATGCAGTTGTCATAGGCGTCGCGAACCACCTCGTATTCCACTTCCTTCCAGCCTTTGAGCGACTTGTCGATGAGAACTTGACTCGAATGGGCGAACGCCTGGGTGACCAACGGAATCAGCTCCTTCAAGTCATTGGCGAAACCGGAACCGAGCCCGCCCAGGGAGTAGGCGGCTCGCACAAGCACGGGGAATCCTAATTTCTGACCCACATCCAAAGCCTACGAAAAAAAAAATACGAATTAAATTTGCAATTACAGAAACTACTGTCGTAGCTGTTATATAATTGTCAATCTGTTTACCTCTTCCACCGTGCTGGCTGCTGCGCTGGGTGCCACGAGCTTCCCAATTTTGGCCATCTCCTCCGAGAACAACTTTCGATCTTCGGTGTCCACGATCGACTGGATGGGCGTTCCCAGGACACGAACTCCATATTTTTCGAAGACTCCCGCACGGTCGAGTTGGATGCCGCAGTTCAGCGCAGTTTGTCCGCCAAAAGTCAGCAGCACCCCATTCGGCCTTTCCATTTCAATGACCTATTGAGATAGAAAATATTTTTATATAGATAGTCATTATGAAACCTAAAAAATTCTTAATAATTCATACGTAACTACAGTGACTTTCTAAAAATTCATGTTTCTGGAACGATAAAGGTAGAAATAAATTTACGAGCAACGTACTTGTGTGACATAATCTGGAGTAATGGGAAGAAAGTAGACTTTGTCGGCTAATCCCTTTGACGTTTGGACAGTTGCGATGTTCGGATTGATCAGAACAGTCTGGATCTTTTCTTCGCGAAGAGCTTTGATGGCCTGTTCAGACACAGGATAGATTTGAATAATAATGAAGGTCGGAAAAATCTTATAAACTACACAAAAATCGAAACTTTGAGACTATAAAACTCGCCTGAGATCCGGAATAGTCGAACTCTCCAGCCTGACCGATGCACAGACCACCGGAACCCAAAAGAAGAACCTTGTTGGGACGAACCATTGGTTTGTCCGGAGAATTGGGATAGTGCAGGTACTGGGTAATTCTATCCCTCACACTGAAAAAGAAGTTAACAATTTGGAAACTAAATTTCAAAATTATTCTAAACAAACATAATTACATTTTAAAAAATACCGATAACTCGCCTGATCTTTGGGCCAGTGCCTAAATTTTCCTTGATAGTTTCCAAAAATACATCGAATAAACATTCCAAATCCTTGGGACCTGCTCGGTGCTCAGGATGAAATTGGACGCTACGGCGAAGAATAAAATAAATAGGTAAGATACTATTCTAGCGTATGAAACGACGAAAACAATGAACAGGTTGGAAAATAAGTGCATATAACTATAAATAATTACCTGAAAAAGGGTTTTTGATTATGAACCATTCCCTCGTTGCTGCCATCGTTGGCATTGGTAAACAGTGGAGTCCACTCTTCAGGAAGTGTTCTAACGTCCACTGCGTAGCCATGATTCTGTGATGTGATGTAACAGCGATTGGAGTCGTGGTGGATGCAGGGCTGATTGTGGCCGCGGTTGCCGTACCTATGTACGCAACAAATACACAAGTACAAAGTACGTAAAAGTAAAGAAATAATTATCGATAATTTTTTTTAATAACACGACTTCTATTCGATTAAACTTGTAACTTGTTTGAATCTGCGCTCATGTGTTCATTTGTCAAGGATAGATCAAATATTACATGTTCTGTTTGGATGACATCAATTTTAATGTGTGCATTTCTGACATGAGGAGAATATACTCTTTAACTGTAATATCGTATATAATTTAAAATATTTCTTTACTTCATTTTGTAGGTCTTTGCACCGATCGCAAGTGAGAGCAGCTGGTGGCCAAGACAAATCCCGAAGACAGTCGGTGGGTTCGCCCTCAACAAAACCTTTTGGACGTTCTCAACGGTGGTGGCACACTGCTCCGGATCTCCGGGTCCGTTGCTTAGAAACAGACCATCATAACCTTTCCAAGCGCAAAAAAAATAAACGTTAAAATTGTCTTAACTGTTGATAAGAAGTTCTAAACAAGTTTAAAAACTGAGCGCCGCTTCAAATACCTTCATCATCCAATGGGTGATCCCAGGGAACCACCTCAACTCGAGCACCTCTATCCAACAGGCAGCGCAACTGGTTGTTCTTCAATCCGCAATCGACGACACGAACGGACGGAGATCCACTCGAGTTATATACTTTGACGCTCTTTAAGACACATTTCACAAGCAATCAATATGCAGTTATTCATTTTCAATATAACCGAAAAACATTTGTTTATTTTAGATTTTGATTAAAAATAAATAAATCTTCGAAATTGAAAATAATAAATACCTTGGTAGAAACTTTAGCAACAAGATTGAAGACGTTGGGATTGATGAATGGAATGCCCCCGATATCCACATCTGACAACACAAGCTAAATAAATATTCAAAATAAGTACGATTAGGAAAACTCTTCAAAAACATTTGCGAGTATATTCCAGGAGTTCATACGTATTTGTTACCTTTCCCAACATTGTCCCATGCTCCCTTATTTTCTGAGTGAGCCTTCGAGTATCAATCCCTATTGAAAAGATAAGAAAAAAACAGATTGATGTAATGAATTTTTCATTGGTATTCAATTTCTTTTAAATTGAAAAATAATTTAAAAAGTTGTTTACCTTGTAGTCCGACCACTTCGTTGGCCTCCATCCACGCAGACAGTCCCAAATTGGCATTCCAATGGCTGTAGTAATCGGAGAGCTCCCCAACAATCAGAGCGGAGGGCCAAATTTTATGAGACTCCAACCACCTGAAATTTTAAATATACAGTCTGTAATTATTTTTTGCATTGGCACACACACTATAAACGGAATTCATTAAAGTGCAGGTGATGTCAAAACTGACCGGCTGAGTCCGTACGAGTCCTTCTCCTGTGGATCTGGAACACCGTAGTTTCCAATTAGGGGATAGGTCAGCACCAATATCTGATTGCAGTACGACGGATCAGTCAGCGATTCCGGATAGCCGACCATTCCAGTTTGAAAGACTGAAAAAATTAAACAAAAATTGACAATTCAATCGATCCAGCCTACGGGATCAGGTGATCAATTAAAAAAAACAATAAAAGAATATTAGAAAAAAGTGCAGCAAAAGGAGTCTTTAAAAAAAAAAAAAGAAACTAAGTTAAACTAAAGTAATGATTAGCAAAATTGATATGTGGAAATTCTGAAGACTCTGAATGGATCTTTTGTTTGTAAATATTTCCAAAATTGTCACCTAGTAGATTAAAAAACTTACCAACTTCGCCGCTGACACTCTTCGCGGATCCAAACACAGATCCATGGAACACTGATCCATCCTCGAGATGCAGCGAAGCCGTTAACATTTTTCCGGAGATCCCGACGAAACAAAAATGCTTTCCGAAAAATAAATGCGTACTAAATTTAACAGAAACACTACAAAGCAACAGGTCAATCCACCAGCTCAGACAATATTCTTCTGATATTTCATCACTGCGCTAATCTTTGGTTAATCTTCCGAAGAGCGGGTTGCACTTGACCGTAGAAGTGAGATGTTCACACCGAATTTCCAACAGTGAATATCGCGTCGTCACAGCAATTCGTGCATCCTGTGCACAAAGTTAATATCTAGTATCTGCCATCTGGTGACTTTCAGACCCTCAATATCGGGACAGGGTCAGCGGCGATATAAATAATAATGAAATGAAGACCGACCTTTAATCCGACCAATTTCCTCAGAGCGCGTTCACATGTGCGGTGAACGTCGACACTTTCTAGCTGGGCGGCGTTTACAATTCCAGCGCCAGATGGCGCGCACGAAGAAATATTGACTTCAATAATAATAAAAACTGGTCGAACCACTTACCAACGTCCCCTCCCCTTCCAACTCTCGAATTCGGTTCAGAGACTGATTACAAGGTCACGGTTGTCCGTCTGGCGAGGGGACGTATGTTAATTAGGTTCTACGACTCTCCTCCGGTCCTCCTCTGAGACAGCAGGTCAAAACAATAAAAGTTGCGTCGCATGCTGCTTCGAGCAAAACATATTTTACAAACATTTGTCGAGACAGAAACTGCACTTTTTCACAAAAAAAAAACTTTTTCTTTGAAATAACAAAAAAAATAATAAAGTAGACAAGAAAGTTTTCTTCTATTCCAAAAATAAAATTCTTGTTGACATACCAAACCAAAATTCTAACATTTCATAGAATATATTTGACTAAAGAAATATAAAATATAGACTATACAGTCTCTTGTCCAAGGACATTTTCAGAGTTAGAAACCACCCGACAACCTAACTAGTTATTCAAAAATAGTAGATATGATACCGATATAAGGAATAATAAAATATAAAGGGAATTGCTTGGACTGCAATCGAAAATCGGGAACAAGACAGTCAATAAATCTAAGTTTACGACAGATCTTCACGAATCTTCAAAGGCTTCAGTATTCGTGAAGATCTGTCGTAAACTTAGATTTATTGACGATCTTGTTACCGATTTTTGATTGCAGTCCAAGCAATTCTCTTATATCTTAACCTAACTAGTGTTGTAAGCGCCGTTTACACCGGGAGTGATCGGCTCCTAAGAAACTGGATCTTCTCCGGTCGCGTGAACTACGCGAATTTTTAATTTCGCGTGATCGCGGTAAAAAAAATTAAAAATTCGCGTAGTTTTTTTTAAATTCACTGAAGTGTATAACAGGAAGATTCTGTACCCCTCTCAGTGCATAGGCACTACGCGACCGGAGAAGA
This sequence comes from Mycogona germanica, assembly GCA_034698785.1. NCBI lineage: Eukaryota > Metazoa > Arthropoda > Diplopoda > Chordeumatida > Chordeumatidae > Mycogona > Mycogona germanica. The sequence goes on along the minus strand of JAQGBY010004460.1, from coordinate 979 downwards.
TCGGTTTCGTAGGAGCCGATCTCTCCCGGTGTAAACCGCGCTTTATAAATGTCTACATTAGTCAGGCAACTAGTGACTCAAGTTTCAAATGTCAACTATATAACATTACGTGTGTGTGGAGGGGTCGCAGGAAACATAATATCTCCTGCCACCGGGATAAAAAAAAACTTGCAGTAAAACCTTTTTACGTAATCTCTCAGACATAAACAAGTTCAAGTTCCTTCATAGTTCGTGAACACGAGTTGAGGAGCCAGAACATTTCAGTAAACAGTGATACAGCGACTGGCTGTGGCCCAGCGGTCCCGGGTTCGATTCCGGGATACCGGTGAGAATCGGTTTAGTCAAAATAGTCAATTCAAACCTATGCATCGATGTACGATAATGTTCGTACAGTCAAACATATCGATTCGGGACCCCCGATAGTATTATTTCAATAACCATCGAATTTCATATTGACATTTTTCAGCCGTTGGGAACCAGTCAGAAACATAAACAAAAGTAACGAAACTGTGGGAAAGGAAACAGGGGTAACCGGCAAACCTCTCCCTGCAATACGCAAATCACACCCTGGCTATCACAAGTTTTTTTAACTACTCCTTTATTGTCGGGACCCAATACTATCGATAATGCCATTCAATGGTTTGACTATTTCAATACTATCGCGCCAATGCGCTGCGCTTCGTTTTGGGAAAGCAAATTCCGCCCGTAGTTTGAATTTGTCGCCTTACATTCTCCACGACCATTACTTTGATCAATTGAGATATCACCTAATCCGCAGGACCCAGGTGAGAGAGCTATTCTACAGAGTATATATGTTTTGGTGATTTTTAATAACAGACATGAAATGCATAATCGGCCTAATGGCATCGTCACGTTCCCCTTGTCAGATTAACCCACAAGCAGGGGGTCAAATGACCAGTGAAGGACAAAGGTGTAGTTGTCCTATCCTAACAGGCTCCTGACTTGAGACTCGTCAAGG
>JAQGBY010004459.1:0-16581 GCA_034698785.1 Mycogona germanica | reverse complement strand
TGCGCAGATGACGTAATTTGATGTTGAGAATCAAATCTGAAGGACCAAAATGTATCTCCTGGTGACGTCATTACAGAATATATAGCACGTGAAAAATCAGTTACTTCACATTTAACGTTTGCGTTTATCGCGTGTCATCGTTCAAACGTAAAAGAGCCGGTAAATTTAAACAATTAATTTTTTATTTCATTGGTGGTTACTATAAACCCAGGGAAAGCCGGGAACCCCTCTTGTATTCATTAGATCTGGCAAAAAATAGTCAAGCGGCAGCACTAATAAATAGACCTTCTTGAAATCTATTTTTTGGTGCCATAGGATATCTTGAGTGCGAGCAATTGGGATAAATTCTTTTCTTTTAAAAATGTAGTTTGATATTTTCTCTACACAGTCAATTTGATCTTCAATTATTGGTAAAGTTAAAAGCTGAGCTGTGAATTTTTCCCGAACGTCTGATCTCACTGTAATCCTATGGGAGAAAATATATTTTATTTTATGTAAGGGGGAACTTCGCGGCGTAGCATCGGTTGTCCTATAACTTAATTCAGAATCATAGAATTATTGAGACTGAACATGACATCGTTATGTTAGTTATCAAAATAAAGCATGTCTCATTTTTATTTTTTGATTCAATCGAATTTGATTCAATACAATCTGAACAGTGAAAAAAAGAACACAAAAGTCATGCCAAGGAGGTGTGGGGACATCTTTTATTTGAATTCTACGATTTACGAGGCAGACGATATCTGAAAAGGACATTTTTTAATTATTCCATTATTACCTACTACTGAAAATTTTCCGCATTGACCGCTCATTTTTAAAAAACGTCGCCATTTTTGAATATCCTGAGGTTCTACGAGGTTCTGCCGCGTCGCTTCTGATCCTTTTCATTCAGTGCAGATTCGCTCCGGAGCGCTCTCCAAAAATTAAGAACAAATCACTGGACTTTTCTTGCGCTATTTTCTGCGATTCATCGATTGAGCGACTATCTGGAGACTCCTGATAGAAAACTTCTGTCCCGGAAAAGACATCCTGTTGATGTTATCGAATAGACACGTTGAAATCATTCATTCGGCCAAACAAGTCTAGGCACGAACGTGACGTCACCATTTCCCCATTGATGAGGTAACCTACCACGGCTAGGAAGGAAGGAACGTTGACAGAGTTGCGAGGTCAGCAATCGTTTTCGCGCGAGCAACTTGTTAAGTGGAATTCACCAGCGTTCTGTCCTAAGACCTACCAAGGGGGTGTCATGATTGTCCCCCTGAAGAAATACCGAGATGTTTTTTACCGAGATTATTTGACCGCTCACCAACTCTCCCGACTCTAGCAGCATCCAAAAATAGGTGTCGGGTGCACATCCTGACGTAGAATGTCGTCACCCGTCTGCCACCACCTCGTAGGCCTGGACCCGGCGGCCCACCGTAGCACCGTCGGCCATGGCCCTGACCAGTGAGTAGAGAAGTGGGCGTGGCCTGCAACTGTCCCCAAAAAGAAACCTGGAGTACACAGGTGACACGAAACACACGTGCCATGTTTGGGTCGCTCCTGATTCTTGGAGACGACGCGCCTCCGTCTCTTTGATTCAATTTGGCGGCGCCGGGGGCGGATAGGGGTGGCCGGGTGGTGGTGGTGGTGGGGGCGGCGGCGGTAGTGGAGACACCTTGCCCCTCCCCTAGACCACCCCCTCGTGTTGCGTGAGTGTCTACGCGCGTCTCCTATCCAACCCAGGCCCAGCCTTTCTCACGGCCTGCTCGATCCGCTTTTGACTAATTAATGTGGCATTAGAGTCATATGCTGCAAAAAGGATTATACAGATAGAATAATGTGAATTTAATAATCTCCCCAGATTAGAGACTCATCTGCGCGCCGAGTGGCTGCGCCCGAGCAACCCTAATCCCTCCTTCTCAACTTCCCCCCTACCCCTCACCCCACAACTCCCTCCACCCCCACTTCGTCTCCATCGTTTTCTAAGGAAGATGGTAGGAAGGAGGAGGAGGGGGGTTGGGGGTGGGGTGGAGGATTTGTGTGGGTGGGGGAAGATGTGACAGCGATACTGTTTAGGCCTGCTCGGAAAAATTAGGCCTCAGCCGCGTATTTGCGCGCGATATGGGGTGGTGGTGGTGGTGGTGGTGGTGGTGTAATTGTAGCCCTGGGCCGTGGGTGTGACCTCCCCCTCTTCTTTAGGATGAGGTGGAGGGGGGTGGGATAATACCTCCTGTGCCGGTCCCCACCACCCACTTTTCTTCAAGATATCCAAGATGTCTCTCTCTCCCCAACTCCATAGAATGGATTCTGTGCCGGGGCTGAAAATATGGATGTTGATGAAGAGGAGGATTCTGTGAGGGGTGGGATGGGGAGGGGTTAGCCAGCTCCAGAGTCAATGTGTAGCAAACATCCCCCGGAATTATGGAAGCAACGCTGAATTGAAAATGATCGAAGGTCGAAGGTCGTCCTCTCCAGTCCGCATTATTACAGATTTGGCAGCTTGTTGTTGTGTCGATGTCGTGTTTGGTGAGAAGGGAACATCTGCGGAAGATGCTACATGATTTGCATAATTTCGTCTCGTATTTCACGAGGACTGGGCGTTTGTCAACATTTAGATAGAATGTTGTTCTGATTGGAACTTCTGTTAAGTCAAGCAGTTATTGAGAATTCATTGAAAATCCATTTTTCTTTCTTTTCGTTCACATTAAAACGTGTCCTTTCGCTGAATTGCTCGATTGACGTCACCATGATTTATTATCTGATCTGACCAGCGCAAGGACGAGGGAAAATTTATGCTTACAGATGAATTAAAAGTATTGATTTTTTAGCAGGATAATGTGTGAACTATTCCTGCATGATCGTGCGGGGTGCGTTTAGACATTGGAACAGGTTGGGCGAATCCGTGTTAGGACAAGTAAGTCCCGTTCGTTGTCGAATGACAATTCGCCCGTCTAAAATGTGCACGAGAATTTCGAAACATGTGCTGAAGAAGGGTGCGTTTGACTATCAATATTATTCGGCCACGCGACCTGTATTTCGGGAATGTCTTCTCGATCTCGAAAGACCATTTTGACTCCAACCTCAATTACAAGTCAAATTTCTATGTGCAAGTGTATAAAAGCTTAAACAAAAACCATCGCGGACTAGAGAATTGGGTGACGTCACTGACTACAATTTTTTTTTTTGAATTGACAAAATAAATTTTTTGTGACGTTTTTTGATAATAAAAAATAGATAACTAGCTTTTGCAATCTTTCTAACAAAATTCATTGAATCGTCAGATAAGCAAAAACGGACTAATTTTTTGCACCCATTACGACACTTTAAATTTTTTATTACCTTTTATCTCAAAAACATGCATTTGCCAGTTTTTCCAATGTAGCCGTATTTTTTGCGCGTCTAATTAACCTTAAGCTGTTTATACTGTTAATCACGAAATGTTTTTTTATTGTGATCCTCCTGTAGCTCTAATTGCTAGACGCCGTCATTTAGAAACGCTCTTATTTTTTGCCCATTAAAATTAGCCCACATGCACAAAAAAGTCACATCTTTCGCAATTTAAGAAAAAGAAAATGTCATCAACACATGTACGCGCTTAGTACGGTCCCTCTCCATAAAACCGCACAACCAAATTAAAAGCGGCTTATCTGACGGAATCTCCGATGGAAGTTAATGTCGAATCCATCAAATATTCAGTTTGACATCTAAATTATGAAAGTTTCGATCCAGGGGCCACATTTTGGTCTTTCAAATTTGATTCTCAACATTAAATTACGTCATCTGCGCATGTGCACAATCACCACTTTCGCTCATTCGATGGTTTTGAGGGAAGAGTGCATTTTCGACGCGTTTTACACTGAGGAATCTTTCTGGGGAATCTTTTTGAGGAATCGTTTCAATTAAAGGTCGCCTCGGAGTTCCCATTAACTGTTCTTGAGAATCAGAATCAGAAAATCCAAGATGGTTGCGCCAATGAAAAATAAAAGCACGATGATTCATCAGTTTCAGTAAAATACCATTGGATTGATATTTGCAAAAATGACAATTTGACCTCGCTAAACTCAGTCATGATGAACTACTCTTTATTCTATTTACAAATAAATGGAACTATTTTTTTGGCGGATTGCGACGGCAGAATCTGCGACTGTGCGTGGCCAATTTTATTTCACTATAATTGGCCCATTTGTCATGGTATCTAGCATGTATAATCTCTATATTGTCAAGAATCGCCGAATCGATAAAAAATCGACATAATCGAGTGGCTCGATATTATCGATGCAGAAGATAATCATTTTAAGAAATTGCAGTCATAATCAGTTAATGGCCTTTATTTAGGTGATGCCCAAAATAAGGGTTTCAGCAATCCTCACTACGATAAACCGATTTTTTCAGAAGTTGCACGGAAAATGAGTGAAAAGGAAATGTGAATCACGAAAATGAGTGCCCAAGACGAGTGGCAAAGTTCAGAATTGATTGATTAAGATCGCAAAGGTTAAACAGCGAAGCCAGTTAATTGTGCACCTGTCACTTTTATCTGCACCACCGCCCTCCAGTGATGTGATTATTCCCCATATCTAGCAAACTCTTGATTTCTATTATCACACCAGCGTTTTATATTGTATACATGTTGTTGGGGGTGACCATTGGGGGTGGCCCTTGGGGATCCGTTGACCTGAACCGTTTTCCGGTGTCAATTAACAAGCCCAAAATAGGCGTGTGGTGGGTGAGTCGAGAGGCGGGTTTGGTGTCACCCCCTCACCCCATTCAATTATGGACTGGGCTAACAATAATGTTTGTGAAAATTCGATTTTCTATAGTTGGATGCAGGAGGTGACCGGACAAAGGTGTTGAGTTTTGATAGTTCCGCGTCTTGGGCTCCGGGACTCCAGCGCAATAGTCTCGGTGCTCGCAGCCTAGCAATAAGCACTGGTCCTAACCCGTAGAAGGAAGGAAGGAGTTTCTCGAAAGGTGTTTTTCAGTTTGTTCGATCGTGACTTCCACGCGGGTTCAATTGGGTCTTACAGATTGGGCGAGTGTTGCGCCATCTGGTTCGACTCGTCGTAGCCCAGTTGGTTTAGCGACTGACTGTGGTTTCGGCGGTCCCGGGTTCGATTCCCGGCGCGGGCTCTCGAAAATTTCGATCCCGGGGTACTGGTCGTTCCCCCTCGCACCATAAGGGGGACGTAAGGCCTGTAGTGCGGTTGACTACAGTTAATTGGAAGCAAAAAAATAGAAACTTCCCACCCAGTCCTATAGGATTTTAATGATAGTGCTGCTGAAGTTCATTCAAAAGTGAATTCATGAACTGCAGTGAAATTGCTAGTCCTGCATTCTTTTGTTTCATCCATTCTCATTTGGAATCTCATCTAAAAATGGTATACCATCAGTTCTGTGTCTCATGCCCGTATTCACGGTGTTAGAATAAATGAGATGAGACCCGTGATGTGAGCTCTTTCATGTGGAGGCAACTATATGTGGAAACTGTGTGGGTAAGCTCTTTCCGTATTCACGCATCCATTTTCAATGTTGATCGTGCGTACACTAGAGTCTCTTTGAAAAGAGCGCTCTCTCATTTGAAACGCGTGCGCTCTCATTTGAAAAGAGTGCTCTCTCTTTGAAAAGAGCGCTTTCTCATTGGAATCGCGCGCGCTCTCATCTCCCGCCGAAAAGGCATATTTCAAAATGGCGGGTTTGGTGGCGGTCGCCGAGGAAGATACACGGATTTATATTGAAAACAATACGATTATGTTGCTTAACGTTGCAAAACTTTACCAACTCCGCCGGATGCCATTTTTGTTAAATAAAAAGTTCAGAAGGCACAAGCCGATTCGGATATATTATTAATCGAACACACAAAGCAAAGCTAAATAGTATAGCGGCAATACTCCAAAAGTGACATGAATAATACGACAAAAGGAGCGATACCTGTAAGAACCACGATGGCTGACCACGCCCAGTAAGTAGTGTGTGACCCAGTAAGTAGACGATCTAAATCGTAATTTCTTCAAATTTATTTTTTCGGTGATTATGACGGAGTGTAGCCTGGTATCGTTTGTTTTGTCGCCATTTTTGTTGTTTTAGATTTTGTTGTTTATGTTTATGGCGAACAGTGCTGGCACTTACCGTTTTTTAAAATCCCTATTATGCTCCGCGCATAGAAAGCGCCATCTAACTAGAAATATACCTTGCACTGGCAGCACTGAATGAGATGTACCCCCCTGTCTCTTTCGTTTTCCCAAATCCCAAGCTCATTCCATATGCTCAAGTGAGAGATTTCGTGGCGTGAAAACGCACAAGTTGCCTCCACAAGCGCGCGCACGACCGAGAAGAGAGGCAACACCTATGTGGGCACCACATGTGGCAAAAATGGAATCGTGAATACGTAAAAGAGTGTGGTCTGCGAAAATGCTGCGGCAACACAGAAAACGCGGACTCATCTCATTTATTCTAACACCGTGAATACGGGAGTCTCTGAGATACTTGTTAGGGAGGTCCACAGAGTACCCCTAGGAGGTGACTTGCCTAGTTTGTCTAGCCCAGGCTTATGAAAGGATGAATTCGAGACAGGCTGAATGAAGGAGATGAACCGAGTGGCGAGCTTACTTTTATAATATTTTACTATTATTTTAATTAGAACTGGTAATTGCGAAAAAATATAGTTTCGTGCAGACTGGGAGTTGAACTGCGGATCCCTGGATTTCCGGCCCAGTGCTCTACCAATTGAGCTACCAACACTCTACACTATACCTCTCGCAAATTACCAGCCTGTATACATACGCCATGAAGACACTTTGCATTTATTTTGGCTCAATGCCTCCCGAAATGCAGGAGGGAAAGGTCAACGTAAGCAGAAACGAGGCATTGAGCCAAAATAAATGCAAAGTGTCTTCAAGGCGTATGTATACTAGGCTGGTAATTTGCGAGAGGTAGTGTAGTGTAGAGTGTTGGTAGCTCAATTGGTAGAGCACTGGGCCGGAAATCCAGGGATACGGCGTTCAACTCCCGGTCTGCACGAAACTATATTTTTCGCAATTACCAGTTCTAATTAAAGTTATTCTAATATTATTATAAAAGCAAGCTCGCCACGTCTCCTTCATTCGGCCTGTCCCGAATTCATGAGTTAATATATATATTATCCAGACGTCCTAACTAAAACCCCTCATGAATAGACCAGGGTTAGTTTAAGCTACCTAAGTAGGGATGTTTAATAGGCACCTGAAATCATGCAGGCATGGCTCCCATGGCTTTACTTCCTTTCTGAAGGAAGCATTGCATAGGAATTTTTCTCGCTCGAAAAATTGCAGGGGTCTCTGTCGGGAATCGAACCCGCGATCACGGGAATAACTGTTCGACACACTAACCATTATGCCACCGATACTCTTCAACGTTATTAGCATGGTGCTCTTCCATCTAAGCTAACAAACCTTTGGTTGAATCCCAAAGTTTACAACTGACATATAGTGTGTCCATGTTGCGGGCGAGTCGCTGACGTCACACATATGGCAAAGCATAATAGGAGAGTGAGGAGATTGGTTCAAATCTGAAAGGTTTTTACCCTGAAGGTTTTTACGTCTGTTACACACAAAATGGCCGCAACTGCCAATTATTATATAGGATGTAGTTGGGAGCTGTCCTGTTTCCAAACTGCACCGGCGAACATTCGACCAAAAATGGCACCCTAGTCGGCAGTTTAACTCAGTTTTTCGTTATTCATCAGTGGAGAGTGTAGTAGGAGACGATGGATATGAGAAGGACATCGTTTCTGACCCTCCCCCTACTCCTCCCCTCCACCCACCCACGTCAGTTAAGCTCTGTTTCTGCGCCAAACGACTCACTCAAAGCCAGCAATTGTCAAGTGGTTACTTGGTGAAATGTAAATCCGCTCGGAATTTAATTAAGTCCAAGAGGGAAGGTGGTGTTGGGAGCCCAGTCTTGATTGGTGGGTGTTCATTGTGGAACTGTGTGCGAACGAAATTAAAAAAAAAATTATTATAAATTAACATTATTTAAATGTAATTGTGGCGTGTTTAATGTTGATTCATTATTGGATCCATCCCAATTGAATTCCGCCCAATTACATTTGTACTCGTAATATTAATTTCAGCAATTTAAATTTAATTAATTTCGGGCGAAGAATCCAGACAGCTATCAAACTTTATTTTTTAAACTTATTTAGACCTCAGCCTGTTCAGGCGTTCCAATAAAGTCAACTGCCAAATTATAATTCCCACAAATATAAATTATTTATGAAGCCAAATTATATTTGGAATTGCAGTTCTCTAAATCTTAAATCTACCGTCAAAATTGCATAATCTTGCGACTACACGAAAGAATGGAAATGGACGGTCTTTTGTCATCGGAGCTAGGTCGAGCCGGTCAACACAGTTCATTTTGATGGTAGATGAGTGGAATGCTGGACGCATAACCCAATATGGCGACGGACATGTGCTCGGTAATTTACGTATGTAAAGCCTGCACACACATCCCGATTAAAAAGTGCAATTTTAACTTACTTTAGTTAGTTGAAACGCGTTACACTCGTGGCAATCCGATGATGGTAGTGGATTGACTCGATTGTAGTGTGACTGCATGCCGAGCCTGTCCACATGTACGAGATTATTTGTCTTTCAAAATAGCCCTAGCTGGCCACGCTTTCGTCTTGGACACGTCCTTCATCGGGGGCAAAACGTCATCTACCATCAAATTCGAACATTTTTGGCGTTTTCTTAACTATTTCTTGGACAGTTCATTTTGGCAACTGAATTTCAGAGCCCCAAGTTCCTCGAGAATGGACACCCCGAGCGAGCTGGACATTACACCGCCACTTCATCTCCTCATCATCCGTCTCTCGATATGTCGATGAACAATTCTCTAAATTGCGGATTGCATTTTTCCTATTTGGCGATGCGACCCCGCTCCATGTGGATTGTATGGACTGGGCTCATCTTGAGATCTGCATAAATTGCACCTTCCAAAACAGACGTGGACACCTCTCCTCGCTCATCTGCATCTCTCGTGATTCCGGTGGCCAGCCAGGGGGCAGTTCGGGTTGGTCGCGGGCGAGGCTGGCCACCAGTTCTCTGCTCGGCTCATGTTGCTCCAGCTAATCGATATTCGACAGTTTAGACGTCTCAGCTAACACTACTCAAACTAGGCTAGTCAGTTGAGGCTGGGACAGAGGGAAAGTGGAGCAAGAATAAATCACAGTTGACAGGAGTTTTAATAATTGTAAAATATTTTATTTGGAGCTCGCCACCCGAGAGAGCCAGGTATCCTAACCACTAGACAACATGGGACACTGGAGCTCGCCAACCAGTTCTTCCGGTCTGTGCTGAACCGGACACAACCCCACATCTAATTTGTAAACATAAGACGAGCAGCCCTTTAAGAAACCGTTTGGCCTCCGTCTTGGAATATAAGAACAGAAACGAAAGTTTTACAGGGTGGTATAAAATAAAAGAAGCCATCATGCATTTGAGCACAAACCGGTCACCAGGAAACGGAAACCTTTTGAAGAATTCGGTACTGATGGCGTCAGTAGTCACCCCCTTCCACAACCGAAACTAAATTGTGGCAATGTTGATACCTGATTCTTGCAATCCTAACTCAACAGATTTAACTTCAACTTTCACCTTAACCGTGTCCTAATAAATATTGTTTCGGACCAACCCAAAACTTAGAAACTAATCGAATCCAAAAGAACTATTTAAAAAAATGTGGGGAACAAAGGGATTGGAACCCATTGCATCCAGGTTCCTTTGATGGGACCTTATGAGAAACAAAACATATTTGTGCCAGGCGATTTTTAAAAGATTTCCTGGAGAAAGTTTGGTTGAGGAGTGATTGTCTAAATTACTCCTCGACCTCAAGAACTCTCCGAAATGGGGTGATTTGTCAAGCTGACTAAAATTTGCATAATTTAAAGCTGCCAGTCGAGCATCACCGAATTCATCTTGAACTGATTGCGGAACACGGCCACGACTATGAAATGACGTAACGCGCCCCTCACCATCTCGATGATGTTAGAAATAGCTCCAGTCCATGGCCACACCACCATCAGTACGAATGATTGGGGAATTTCTCGTCTAGTGGTTTTGTCAAACTATAATTGCCGGCGTCCTTTCATACAATCGAATCGACGTTCGATACGCGCAACAAAACTCTAATCCCCTTCTCTTCCCCCGCCTAATCCGTCCTCCTCGGATTAACTTCGTATTTCTATAAGCTTTCGTCGTCTCGCAAAATAGGAAGGAAGGAAGAGGAGGAAGAAAAAAGTTTTTCTTTTTCAATTTATTACTCCATCTTTTTTTGTTTTCCTTTCCCCCAATTCCTTTTGCACAACACTTCTTCATTGAACTTGCCGTTGCTTCAATCGCGAAGGAACAGGAGGAAGGGGTGGTGGTGGGGGGGGGCAGCAACTCAGCCGTTCTATTCCCAATTCCAAATCCCCTCCTCCCTCCCCTCCCCCTTCCCCTTATCCTTTACCCCCAGCCACCCCAACCCTCCCTCACTAAAACTAAATCCACCCGTGTCTAAACTCTCGCAGTGTAGTCTCTTCTCATGGCAGCCCGATTGAATGGGGATCGATCGAACTCTTTGTTTTGATTCGAATCAAATTAGTTAATAAAAAAAAATTTTAAGATAACGAATCAAATAAACAGACGAAGCAAAATTAAATATAAAATAAACGCAACGAGTTTCGACAGATTTTGGTTCATCAAATTTAAATTTTGTTTTTTGTTAGACTTTTTGTTTAATTAGATATTTTTTATTTTAATTCATTGATTTACTTAATCGACTTGAAAATAATGAAGTCAGGCGTTTTAGAGGAATTCTTGATTAGTATTGGCGAGTTTGTTGCGCTGAATATTATTATTTAAGAGAGTTGTCTTAGTTTCGGTAATTTTATGCTCGTTCCCCTTCTAAGCGAGTTGGAGCCCATTAGTAAGACCCAATGCGAGAGACCTAGCGTTGAGCCGGGTTTACGCCTTGCCACCGAAGCCCTAGGTACACACGGCCACACACCAAGTGATCGTTTTGTCAAGAGTGTGCGGGACAAAGTGAGCGCAGATTTTATTGAAGGTGTCTGCAGGGGGGCTAGGGCTAGGCCGGACAAGATCTTCAAAACATCAACTCGATTCCACTCACTTTTTAGAAAATGACTCAATTACTCAATTGCTGAGAATCAAAATGTAGTTACAAAATAGAATTTCAGGAGTTCTAAGATGCTGGACGCAAACCCAAGATGGTGACGGACATGTGTTCACGATTTTAATATTTTAAAATTCTCGTACATGGACAAGTAGGCATGCAGTCGTACTGCAATCGTGATCATCGTGATAACCATCGCCGGATTACCACGAGTGTAACGCGTTTTAATCTACATAAAAGTAAGTTGACTCGCTCTTTTAACCGGGATTTATGTTCTACAATACATTTATAACAATGTTTCGTGAACACATGTCCGTCTCATCTAACCTCTAATTTGAACATTGTTGGCGTGTTATAACTATATTTTTGGATTAAAATTCAATAAATTTTGCCTGTTCGGGACCCAATACTTGTCTACTAACCATCGACCCATGACTATTTGAATGAATAAAAAAACATTTACCCTAAGATGGGCTTCTCCCTGAGCAAGCCGTCCTCGTCCCGCGCTCCAATGACTGGACGGACACATGGTGGCCAGGCTGGCCAGCGGCGGCGCCTCCAGCCCTCCCGTTTCATCCGCCGCTCCTCCCCCTCCCCATTCGCTGCCGTGCATTGGGCGGCGTCTGCGCTAACTCTGAGCCGATTAGAGTGATTTTTTTCCTCCCCGATATTCCGAACTCGGGATTTGCAGGTTCGGTAAACAAGGCGGGCGCCCGGTCGGCCTGCAGTGGCGGATGTACGGCTCGAGTGCAGTGATTATTACACTCTGCTCACTCACTCTCTTGGTCTCGTGTAAACCCCCTTCCGGACATTACTTCCTTCGTAGTGGACACTGTCACGTGTCACTGAGGGAGTCGCTGAATTCGACTTAAGTAAGGACAACTTTTTTTATTTTAACTCAGTAGCTCGACTTGTGCTGGAAACTACGAAAATCGTCCAATTCATTTTTTCTTGTTCAACTGGATAACCAGGATTATGCTAATTATTACAAAAAGAGTACTTCATGACGTTTCATGGAGTTGGATATTCACTGAGGAACAGGACCTCCTGTCTACATTGTACACATGATTCTGGGGGCACTTTTGAGGGTCAAACGTCTGCTCACGGCGTAACTAGGATTTGCAAAGATAAACAGACAACCAGGCTTAAGCAAATTACTGATAGAAGTGAACGTCTTCACGTTTCATTGGGGTTGGGTCTTCACTGAGGACTAGGAGTCCCTCTTCCTCAGTGGCCTGTTCGAGTCACAAATCCCGTTGCTCGATTCCCAGCAACTGCGATTAAGAGACTAAATTTTCAACAATTTCAAATTTAAATTTCAAAAATAAGAGTAGTTCATCACAGAATTATTATATTTCTAGAGTTAGTTCAGTCACCAGTTCCTAAAAGGTTCCTGACCCAGCCTCCAACATCCGGAACTCTTAATTTTGCGAAACGAGACATTAGTCGGACAACTGTCGCCACACACAGACGGCGAGCCCCAGTTTGTCAACCACGGGTATGGTGGTAGGTGGTGAGGGGTTAGGTCTCCCCTCCCCTCCTCCCCACCACCACCACCACCACCACCACCAGTGTAGAGCGCCGCCTTCGTAATGCCGGGCCGAGATTAAGCCCGCATGCGAGCGAACTTGGATTAGGCGCAGCTCCCGATCCCGCGACATCCGTGTTTTCAATTTAAAGAGATTTGCCGGGGAAAATCAATACGGGAATTAAGCTCTCTTCCCTCCCCCCGCCATCCCCTTCCTCCGACTGTACGCCACCCCCTTTGCCTACCCCTTCACCGGTGCAATACCCCCACCTCCTCATCCACATCCACATCACCCTCAACCACCCCTATGCATCCACATTCCACGCGTTCTACAATTTACCACGTTCCTATTTCTACGATTGCTGTTTGTGTGTGTGTGTGTGTGTAGAGAGAGGGCTGTCTTCTCTAGTTTATACTGTGCTGGTGGTGGTGGTGGTAGTGGTGGGCAACCATGATGGAAGGAGGGACCAGTCCTGTTTGGGGGTTGGTCGGGGATGTCCACGTGTTACGATTACAAAGGTGTAGGAGCACGTCGAGCATTAATATTGAATTGAGGGAGTTGAGTTGAAAGTTTTAAGTTTAGTTGTTTTTATGTCCCTCGGAGGTTGAAGCCAAAAGCGGATGGATCTTTTTTAAAGACAGTTGTTTCTGCTAATACATAAAAGTAGAGATTCTGGCGAATCTGATTCCCAACTATTTTTCTCCTGTGGCTGCTGGGAGGTGCCGTGATCAGGAGTTCAATTCCCAACCGAAACCTCAGGATTTTTTTGAGCTACTGAAGTTCCTCTACGCGCCTTCTTCCTCAAGAATGCGAATATCGAGCAGATGCTGACGTCACTGACTCGGGCGAGACGAGCTGACGTTCCACCTGTGGTGAGGAAGAAAAGAGGTATCGAACCGACCTAGCAGAGTGAGGGAGGATCGAATGTAGCAGGTGTTACCCTTTGGTTGCGGACGAGCATGTTACTGCTGCCCCGTGTGGTCAGGCAATCACACAATGCACAGTGTACCGGCCCGACTATAATATAATATGACGCAAATGCTGACGTCACTGCAGTAGGAGCGCGAGAGAATCACTGACGTCATAGTTATGGCGAGGAAAAGAGGGCTCGAACCGACCTAGCAGAGTGAGAGGATTCGAGATTGTGTGACCAGGCAATCACACAATGCACCGGTCAGACTCTTAACAGAACATATTTCCGGTATCTGTCATGAAATCGCATTTTTCTCTTGGTGGTCGTCACCGGTGTTGAAAAACCGGCGCAGGGTTAGAGACCAACGCAATCCGGCCTCGACGGTGGCGCCACCTCCGCGCATGTGTGTCCACTTCGCCGTAAAGTTTTTCGATAATGCTAGCAGCAGCGGATCGAGCTTAAAAGTTTCTTGAACATCATCCTGTCGCCGCCGACCCCCTTTCTTCTAGCCTCGTCCACTCGGACCTTTAAAACAGTCCCCTTAGCCCCTCAACCCGCCTCCCCTCCGCCTGTTATGTCGTCTCCTGCCACTAGCCATTGCCCGCTTTCTTAAAGGATACACCCTGGGCAATAAAGAAGGTACCGAGATTGGATGTGAAAAAGATTAATAGATACTGACATTTCAAGTTACTAATAGAAAATGATGAATTACAGGAAACATTGTAAAATCGGGATCTGACGAGTAAAATGTGACTGGCAGCATTGGTAGCACGTGAGCGCGCTACTGAGCGGAAGAATAGAGCTCCAATGTTCTGCTCAATTTTGATCAAGAAGAGACGCCATCTTCAGCTGCTCATATCTCAAGAATAACACAAAATCAAGATCTCAAATAATTTCTGTTGACCTAGAAATTGGCGGAACTATTTACATTCAGGCTAAATTTAATTGCACTGCGTGGCGCCGTTCGTGAGTTGTAGATCAGATAGGCAACACAAAAACAAAATCAGATTTATAGTAGATTCAATTTTTTTATGAATTTCTTAATAACGAAAGAATATCTCAAATTATAAAGATTTTTAAAATTAGATTTTCAATTAGAAAGGAGACGGGAGCATATTGTTTGCCTAGTGAGAAAATATTTGATAGCTCATGAATTTTTGTTTAGACTGAAATGACAATTTGAATACATGAATTTGTCTTCCACAAATGGTTTAAAAAATCTATTTCAAGTGTCGCCTCGGGCATCGGCCCCTGCCACCACCTCCATTGTAAAACGGCCCTGCCCGTAGCCTCGACCAGGGATTAGGCTGTGCAGTCGAGAGCCAGAGAGACCCTTCCTGGCGACCACCGCCCGCCCCGGCCCCGGCTGAGGATTAGGCCAGCGCTTGGGCCGGGCGCATTTAATCCTATCGAACCGGATCATGATTTAAGCAGATTCCGAGTGATTAAATTTAACGGGAACTGCTTGTGTCAAGGAGGGGAGGAGGAGGAGGAGGGAGTGGTGGGGTTCAAATGGTGGGGGCAACCCCCTCCTCCTCCTCCTCCTCCTCCTCCTCCTCGGGGTGGTCTCGGTCCGACATTTGGCCCAAATCTACAACTTTTTTAAAACCACAACCCTCCTTTTAGTTTTCCTAATTGCTTTGGCCATGCGCATCATCACAAATGAAATTGAAGAGGGAGCTTGGCTTCTTTCGAAAACGCTTTTGCTAACCGGAAAATTAGTAACAACAATTATAATTTCTTCAAATTTATTGTTGGGTTTGACGAAAGTGTGGGTGGGATCAATCTAGTTGTCGACATGTCTGGTAAACTTCTATCGTTTTAGGCCGAATGAAAGAAGTCGAACCGAGTGGCGAACTCGCTTTTGTAATAATATTTTACTACTATTTTAATTAGAACTGGTAATTGCGAAAAATATAGAGTTTCATGGAGACCGGGAGATTAAAATAATAGTAAAATATTATTATAAAAGCGAGTTCCTCACTCGGTTCGTCTTCTTCATTCGGCCTGTCCCGAATTCACCATTTCAGATATATCTCATCCAGACGTCCTAACTCGTAATATCGTAAAATCGTTTTGTACATTTCCGAGTTTCGCCACCTCGGACGTCGTTGATTTTTTCATGCTTATAAAAAACAAGTGAAAAACCCCGACTTACACCGTCCTGTGTTGATCCAAATGTGTTCTTTTGTAAATAACACATATCTTTTCAAAAGTTAAAGGGATTGACGATGGTCCGAAACTACACCTTTAATTGAGGCATCTTGACCTTAAGAAGTTGTCACGCACTCTTAAGGTTTATTTGGATTACAGAATTAATTAATGTTTCAGTCTTGTCAAAGTCTTCTGCTCTTTTTATAAGACGCCTTCTATGTGAGTGTTATTATTTTTGAGACGTTTTAAAATCTTTATCGCTTGCATCTCGATACATGTATCGTTTATCTCTTGTACATGTGCAATAGTCCAATATATTTAATGCACTGTACATGGACATTGTGACGATTGTGCAGACCGTTGTGTGGAAGTTGAACAGCACAGTGCCAGCACTCGACATTTCCTTATTAATTTGAACAAAATATAAAATATTCATATTACAGATAATTAATATTAAATGTGTGCATCTATAGGATCGAGGTCTTAACATCAGAGCCAAGGTTTTTTAATACGGCTCCAGGTCTTGTGCAAAAGCTTAGACATGTACTGTACTCGTGGATTGCAGAGATCACCTGACTTATTTATTTCAGCACAGAGTGTAAATATATATTAATGCTACAGAACTCTGTAGAGTGTGTATCTGTGATCTATCTGTGTTTTAACAATATAAGTATAGGCAAAGTCGTACTTGAAATATAATAATAAAATATTCATTATAACGAATTCATAATGAAATAGGGGTTGTCTCCGGGACAGCACCGGACGAAAAATAACGACCAGAGTCGGCGAGAAACTCTCAAATAAAATAATAGAAAACACTCTATTATTCGATAAGGATAACTAACTGAG
>JAQGBY010004458.1:0-16582 GCA_034698785.1 Mycogona germanica | reverse complement strand
AAAATACAACTTCCGGAAATCGCCATAATGCCACGGCGCGGCGATAATTATATCTAAATCTAAATCTAAATCTAAATGCTTCCTATCAATTCCTATTCCTTGTGCACGCCATATTATGTAATGTGAATTGATAATTTGCAGGTCGCTAATTTGTTGGTGGACCCGCTTTGTCGAGGCGTTTTTGCCGGCGATGCTAAACGTTTGAGCGTCAAAACGCTGATGGCCAATTTCTTTGAAGCCGAGCAGAAACACGGCTCCGTCATCAGAGGCATTCTAAAGATCCACCGGAGCAATCAGAGTAAGATTTGCAAATTAGATTTTCTCCGTAAAATACGGCCGCCTGAAAGTTGAATCGAGAATCTTGAATCTTCCATTTTTACTCTAGAATCAAATCGCGGCAGTCCGAGTCAGTTCTCCCCACTGGCCAAGAAGGCAGCGGAACAGAAATGGGCCATGTGGAACTTGAAGAGCGGACTGCAAGCTTTACCGGAAGCCCTGGTGCAACGGCTAATCGATGACGGAGTGGACATCAGGACAAACAGTCGCTGCCAGTCGGTCAGATTCACTGGCGACGGTGTCGAGGTACAGCAGACAGCTCGATGCCGCAAAAAATTTTTTTGCTTACAACAAGATTTTTTCTTTAGAATGAGCGAATTCTTTTCACAGGTAACTACTGAGGAAGGAGTTTTGCGGGGCGACCACTTAATGGCTGCTGTGCCAGCACACAGTAGGTACATGTGTTGCGTCGATCAGAGCTCACATTCTAGTGTTGCTCGAATTAATGGAATAATTTCTAGCTTTTCCAATTTCATTTCAAAGACCTGTCCCACATACTAAAGACGAATCTTCCGAATCTGAGCAATGATCTGGCCATGATACCGACGGTCAGCATTGCAGTGGTCACTCTGGAATATCCGAAACCTGTTGCAGAACTTGTTAAAGAGCAGGTAATCTGCGGTGCTCGCGCACAAGTGGTGCGAGGAAATTTGTACCGGGGTTGGCTCGCGAATGATTGATCCAGCTTTAGTAAATTTCTCGTTCCACCAACAGGGCTTCGGATTTTTGGTGCCTTCCTCTCAACCGTATCCCATCCTCGGTATCGTTTACGACTCGTGCAGTTTCCCCGAACACGATCGACCCTCCACTTCCAGATTCACAGTAATTGTCTCGTATATTTCACATTTAATGAAATATATGTTGAAAGACTTTTCGGTCAACTACATTGACACAATCAACAAATGTAATTCACTTTCTGTGTTGCAGGTGATGATGGGTGGAGAATGGTTCGAACAATTGTTCGGAAATCCGGATGCTGTGCGTGAAGAAGATTTATTTAAGATTGCGGCAGACGCGATTCGGAAACACTTGAACATAGAGCTTGCATCGAGTCGTCATCAAGTGTCTCTTTACAAAGTAAGCTGGAGGACCAAAGTTCATTATTCTTATTTTTTTTGTAGGTCAACCAGTTCTTTTAACTCTATAGTTTTCTTGTCCGCCAACAGAACGCAATTCCTCAACACATCGTCGGTCACAACGAGCGAAAGGAGAAACTCCGTCAGGAAATTTCTCGCCAATCGCTTCCACTAACTCTGCTCGGTTCTTCCTACGATGGCATCGGAATCAACAATTGCATTTTATGCTCGAAACAACTAACAGAAAAATTTGTAAACGAGTTGACAAACTGCTAATTATAACGTTTAGTTGAAAACACGCCACTTTTCGCTCCATTTATTTGTTCGGACACGCATGATACATACAGACTGCTGGAATAACCCCACGACATTAATTTAAATAAAAAATATTTACAGTTTCATAAGTGGACGACTAACACATGCACACCCACCAGTTTATTAACAATATGATATTGTTTAAATGGCTAAAAAATTGATCCTCCTACTGTTTGGCAAAAGAATAAAAAGTCGCTTCCCAAAACAAATGCAACAGCTTTCAAGAAAGACCCACAATAGTGTAGAAAGAGTAAAACGTCAAAATATTATAAAAAAAACATCCTGTACAACGACAGTCGTGGAGATTCCTTTAAGGAGACACCGAATAGCTTAGCTTTTAACGGTACTTGGAAGTATGGCATCTTTGGATGTTCATTTTAGCAAGTATTATTGGCCGAGGATCTGTAGGTAAATGCAGGAAAAGGAGAAAAATTCCCAAACTGCGGCATCTTCTTTGTTTTCCCCCGGATTTCCACTCTTCTAATGTTCCCAAGCGGACCGGTGACTGCTTTATAAAATTCTAGCTGTAACATAATTCATTTGTACACCATCTTCGAGTAAAAAAAAGCAAATCTGACGCTCGAGGCATCTTTGATCACGATATGTTTTACGAGCAGTCACTCAATCGCCTAATTTGTCTGATCACAATGGAGGGCGCGACGTCTGACTACCCAAATTCCGTTTTTCGAGTCTCTTAGCTCTTCAGTTCCAGATTAGTCATTGGTAAATTGGCTGAACCGATATCGCGCGCACACTGGAGGCACGTTAGTCACTGACACGGCGAGTGTCCCCCATATGAATCCAGATTCGGCAATTGGGCTTCTGACCAGGTTGTAACAACCCCTGGGTGGACTAGCTGCTCGCCCGCGTCGCTGTGCCGCAGTCGCCGTCCGTGTCGTGGTGCTCGTCGTCCGACGAGACGTCCTCGTCACACTGCCTCTCTGAGTCTCGGTGAATGAGTGGTCGGCACGCTGCCGGTCGGGGGACGCCGGACGACATGTTGCCGGCATCGGCCTCCTCTTCATCGTTGTCGGATTGTTCGGACCCACTTTCGGCGTCTGGAAAAAATCGGACAAATTTAATTAAGACGTTTTTCTTTTGCTAACACTGTAATGAGTAAAACTCTTACTCGACGATTTATCGACAGAACCCCGGGATCGCATAAATCGAGACAACACTCGCTGAGAATTGAATCCGGGGCAGTCGCACCACAAATCTGCCTCTCAACCAAGTGAGCAAGTAGTTCAGACTCTAATCGTCTCACCTTGGAGTCGATCTTGCAGACGACGTCCCTGCACGCTGTTGTTGTTGATGAGCAAATGCGGCGAGTTGAGCGAGGTCTCCGCCATTGCTTCGTGATCCGTGTGGCCGGTATCGTTCAACCGGGGCTTATTCCACATGAGCACACCGTTGAGATTGCCAACATGTCCGTTACCAATGGCCGTCTGACCGTTGACGGTCGCGTACTTGCCACTGGAATCATGACCACCGCCGCCGTTCTCCTTATCATGACCTACATGGATTGGGGAAGAAGGCAACAAAAGAAAAACCACATCAACTAATATTCCATATTTAAACAATATTTAAGTCAAACAGTAAACCAGATTAAGTCAACGGTATTGAATAGATTGCATCCTCAAAAGAGCGAGAAAACTAAGTATCTGATACGTTTTCTGTGGTCATCACGCAAGTGCAGGTACGGTGGACCATTGCTTACCGGTAGAGTTGAGCGCTGCCAGTCGCCGTCTCCGTTTCTGCTTCCAACTGCAGTAGGATACAAAGATGATGAAGAGGAGAACGATTGATCCGAGCACGGTGCCCAGGATGGTGTGGAGCAGTTGGTCGCTGGCGGCGGTATTCGAGGTAGGAGGCACTGGACGCATCCCGCGCACTTGATCGCCCTTCTCCTCAACATCAGTCATCAGAGCTGAAGCTGCGACAACACAAAATAAAAACAGTCAGCATCAATTCCAAAGCATCTTGAACCGTACAAATATATATGAACAAATTGTGGAATATAAATAAGCACAACATTTGGTAATTACCATTCGTTTTTTCCGTGCGGATGTTGCTAAAATCGCTGGTTCCAGCACTGTTGAAGCTCTGCATCTTGATATCGTAGGCCGTCCCTGGCAGCAGATGCGAGATGATGTGCGAGGGCGTGTTGGCCCCTAGCACTGTCACTTTCGTGTAGGCCCCCGCACTGGAGGTGGTGCGGTAGTAAATGAAGAAGCCCTCAATCACCACTTCCTCAATGTCCAGATACTGGATTAGACGTGAAGAAACACAAAGAACATTAGCATCTCAAACGAACGTAAATGGACTAGAAACGGGACCAGGGAATCAGAAAATCTTACCTTCCACTGGATCATGATGGCCGATGGACTAATTGCCTCCGCGTGGGTTATGGTGGGACCGACAATAGGCTACAAACAAAATAAAAATAAAATTAACAATCACGTCAAATACATTTATTTGGAAATTTTAATAAAACGACTGTTCATTGGTTAATTTGATTTGAGCATTAGCAGCGAAAATGTAGCGTTACCTTCTTCATGGGCGGGTCTTTGTGCAGCGTGAACTTGTGCGAGCTTGGTCCGAGTTTGTTGTCATTGTTAGAGTAGACGGCGGCTATTCGGAAACGGTAGGTGCGACCAGTCTTCAGATTGGGCACCTCGTAAGACAGAATATGGGGCGCGATGTCTTCGTCGATGGTCAGAATCGGCGAGTTGGGCTTGTCCACGTCGCGGTACTGCACTTTGAAGAAGAGAATGGGCAGACCGGCGTTCTCGGGAACGCTCCATCGCACCATCACCGACTCGTCCGATAGCTTGGTCACGTCGGGACGCGTTGGCGGAATCATCACCACTGGCGCACAGAAAATGAGACAAATTAGGTGAGTGCATGCAGAGATAAACAGATCTCGAGACCAATCATTGAACAAACTGATGGCTCATTTTGTACTCGCGTAAGCTCCGAACATAACTGTCGTTAACCAGAGCTAATCTGTCTTGGAAAAAAAAGGCGGTTAGGAAATTGAAATACCTTTGCCGTCTCCGTTCTCGTCGTTATGCTGTCCCTTCTTTTTCTTGCGTCGCTGCTGCTTCTTCCTTTGCTGTTTGTGCTGCCACTCCTCTGTCTTATCCACTGGATCAGCCTCGTCGTCGCTCAGACTGAACGTGCCGGTGCGCTTACGTTCCCATCCCTTGTCCGGCACTGCACAAAGAAAAATAACAAATATTAGGTAACCAACACTTGCAGCAGTTGAACCAACGGTAAACAGGCTCCGAGTATGTCTTAAGTAGACCGAGAAACTTGGTGAGGGTCAGCGGTATTTGACGAGTAAACGTACGGTTGCTGACTGGTTCTCTCCGCTTGCCACCGATAGTTGCGGCCGCTGCCACCTCCTCACTAGACGCGGCCGAGCGAGGGACGACCCGGAGTCTAGCTGTGGAGTGGACCACTCCAGCTGCGTTCTCCGCGAAGCACTGGTAAAACCCGGCCTGCTCACGCTGCGCCATCTTCACTTGCAATTTCGAGTCTGCGAATCAGAAATTCATAAAGAACTTTTAGAATAATGATTTCTCCCACATTACAACTGCTTCAATTAAAATAAATCATTGCAATCGAGGAAATTTGAACACTGACCCGACAACACGAAATTGGCCGAATTGTGCACAAGTGTGCCGTTAAACAGCCACCGGATGTAGGACTTGACGTAACCCTTGGTGAGACAGTCGAGAGAAATGTCTTCCCGCTCCCTCACCTCATACTCGGATGTCCACTTTTGGATTTCGGGAATAACTACAAGAGAAGGAAGAGAAGGATTAGTAGATTTAGAACCCGATCCCACCAAATTTGCCCGAAATTGTTTAGTCATCAGTTGCAAAACCTACTGGACTTTGACGAGTCGTACTTACCAATGACGTCAAGGGCAGCAATCGTTGACACAGGAAATCGATCACCGTTGGAAGCGTTGCAGACGTAGGTGCCCGTGTCGTTCAATTTCAAGTTGAACAGTTGCAAATTACCTGCGCGAATGGATCCCATAAGTTAAAAATTAATAAACATCACACCGTATCTAAGACAAATGCCTGAAAAAAGCAAATGATTTTTGCACTTACCTAGAATCTGTCGAGACCCATCAGGAAGCACGCCGCCATATTTCGACCAAACGATAGTCGGTGGCGGATTACCATTGGCTGCGCATTCAAGGGTGGTGTTGCCGCCCAACACTACATTCGTCTGTTTCGGCGCAGCCAGCAACTGAGGTGAGGCTCTATTCACATTGGCTGGAATCGGGAGAGAACACTGAATCGTCAAACACTGTTTGGAGAAAGATGAGAAGAACGACGAAGCTTCAACTTCTTAAAATAAGCGCACAACTTACCAACAACTTCCAGTTGAATGGAGTTGCGTGCGGTGACTCGTTCGTCGGTGACCGAATTGATGGCTGAGAATTGGTACCAGCCACTATCGTCGATGTTCACATTCTGAATGTGGAGATTGCCGGAAGACATCAGAATGGTCCGGGCTGAAAGAATAATTTTCGAACATAAAATCAATAACCCCGTAATTACAGAGCATGACATATGCAAACACTTTATTTTCTTCTGTCGTAAAAGCATTTGAAGAGTACTCGATCCAAAAAAAAAAACTGACAGACGATTGAGAGTTTCAACCCAATGTCTCTACACTATTTGGGTGCACCAGTATTCCGGGATCGAATACACCAAGAGCATTTGTCGTGAATCGATTCCGGGACACCACCGCACCACAAGTCTATCGCTCAACCTTTTAACCTGCGAAGGATCATACAAGAATTGGATTTAAACGCTAGCAAGTGGACTCACGAGTAATAGTAGGTAAAATGGTGCCATTGTGCGTGACGATGGGCGTGGCCGGAGGCAAGCTGTCAGGCATGGAACCAACCAGCACGACGTTGCCACCTTCCTGGCATGTGACCTTAACCGTCTCCTGTTCTTTGAACGAGGTGAGCACTGAAAAACACAGGAACACGGCATTTTAAATCGGTCGAGATTGATCCAGCATCTAAAACTGAAATTAGGGAAGATATTTCCAAGCAAAACCTGACTTACCGGCAATGGTAAGATTGGCCGCGACGCTCCTGAGTGCCGCCTGCCCCCACACAGCCATACACTGATACGTGCCCTGTTGCTGCTCACGAACGTACGCCTCATGGCTCACAGTCAGCTGGAGGTGATCAGTTAGAACAGTGATAAAAGCTCCGGGTGACAATGACGCGCCGTTACGCAGCCACAGCACTTGGTCCGCAACCGGATCGGTTGTGCAGTTCAACTGGACAACAGTGCCCACGGCGGCCATCGTGTTCACCGGCTGGGAAACAAATCTGGGAATGGCATCTGGGAAAGGAGATAATAACGTATCATTTCGAGTCGACGGATAAAGAAAAGGTCCGAATGTAATACGTATGACGCCCTACGTGCGTTATTACGTCCTTGTGTCTTCAAGCAATTGCTCTCCGAGCTAAACCGAACGAATGACAATGTAATCGGGTCAGCCAACTCACCGAAAACTTGTACGTTGGTGGACGTTCCGTTGCCTAGCGACTGACCCGTCACGTCCCACGTCTGGCACTCGTACAGTCCGGCGTCCGTGCTGCGGGCGTCCACAATGAGCAGCGCGGCCCGCTCCAGCAGCGACACCCGTCCCTCGTAGCCGCGTCCCTCTCGGCTGGCCTGCGCCTGCCGCCACAACAGCACCGGACTGGGGCTGCCCTGCTTCTTCCATTGCACGATGTAGTAGTCGGCGGCGGCCGGAGTTGGAGCCACCGCTACTGCCCCGCTTCCGGGATTTCCAACGCCGCTACCGGTGACGGGAGGGTAGCATTCCAGCTGGAGAGAGTGGCCGAGCAGGATACTGGACCGGAGAAGCGCAGAGTCGGCGGAGACGGAAGCTAGAGGCGAGACAACAGAAAGAACTATTAAATATCCATCGCGAGTAAACATCGCATTGACTAATTGTTTGGACGGTGATTGATCGGTTGCTTACAGAACAGAGATGGCGTGATCAGGAACAGAGTGATCCAGGTGGAGAGCCGCCACAGGAGATATTTGGAAAGGAACCACCGACTTTCTCCCGATTTCATGATTGCAGGTAGGTCAGTTGGGTCGCACTGGCCACCCTAGCGACACTGCGATGGCACGAACTAAAATAAGAAAAAACACACAAACACATTATTAAGACAAGTCGTCAACCGCTGAAAGAAGCATATTGTTCAATGTATGAATGTGGAAGTTAAATAAATTGTAAATTATTATTGTAATGTAGATTTTGCCACAAAGTTCAGTGCTGCTCAGTGTCCCAAAACCATAAAACATTTCCACTACAACCGCACCTCGCGAGCTCAAAAGTGGATAAAATACGAGTCATTGGTGGTGTCAACAAGTACTTAAGAGTGTGCGTCAATAAAGGCAAGGCAGCTGCTTTTGGAAATGTAAATAAGTGAGTGGTACATGCAAATGCGATTGATTCGATGCTGACGTCACAGGGCTCGAGTCTCCAAGCATGGCATGCAACACCCCCCACCCACAAACACCACCAACCCAACCCCAACAACACACCAAATCCAGTAGGGCTGGGTAGTGCAGCGACACCCAACCCAAAACAACAGGACCACGTCGCTAAACAAACAATAACTAGAGTTCTTTCTTGAAGCGTTCAACAACAGCTGTCGACCCAAGTAAAAACCAATTTACACGATAAAACTTTTCACGCTTAGCTCCATTGAAAATTTGAAACGAAACAAAATGATATTTTCATGGAGCAAAACGAGAAAACCTTGCCTCGGACTCGATCGAGTGAGTGTCGGGACTCAAAACAATTCATTAAAACCTGTAAAATTAAAATAAATCCCAGGACAGAGTCGACTGAAAGCACCTTCTCTCAGGTCACCGGCGACAAACACAAGTAAAATCCAATTTGGTGGCTCAAGAGGTGAACTCGTATTCCCGTCTCGCCACTGTTGTGAAACACAAACACACCTCCGAATCTCCTGTTAATGTCCTAACGCTCGTCAAACTGAAACACGAATCCAAATGTCAGAACTCGATCAATTGGCCAACTTAACACCGAGCAAAAATTAACGTCCGAGAGTACACACACAGTCTCGCTGACGCTGTCACTGTCGAGAGACGTATTCTCTGAAACCGCGGGCAATGCGCCGAGTATTCCCAGCAGAGCGGTCCACAAGTGCGGCGGCAGTCGATTCTCAATTCGATCCCCCCTCGCTCGGGGCGCTGCGAACGTTTAATAGGTGGAGGCGCTGACAGCACCAAGCAGCTCGTTAGGTAACAGGTGATAATGATCGACCAGGTTCAAGTGTTGTTTCAAAGTGCGTCGGCCAAGCACACACTCAAATAGACCGAGCGACCCAACACCACCACCGCCGCCATCAAAGCAAGACATGAGGATCAACCAGTCTTCCGTGCGGGGCGTGGACTGCCCCTAGACTCTCGCCCGGCCTAACGAGATTCCAACCAGTCATTTGGGGTGCGCACTCATTTCCTCCAATTCCCCAAGGATGTCTCTCCCTCTCTCTCTCTCTCTCTCTCCTTGGCCCACAGCCTCCCCACAACGGGACAGAGGAGAGGAACAGACATGGGAGGAGAGGAGAGATTTTTTTTTTGACGACGGTGACGACGACGACGACGACGACGCACTCCGGAGAGCGAAATCTGGCGACGACAGCTAGAAAAAGTTGACAAGAGAAGATAAGTGGGGGACTGGGGTACATACAACACCAGCGTTTTTGTATTCGTGCCAGAGTTGGGACGATGAGGAAACTTACGCGTGTAGATCTTTGATCTTCTGGCAACAAGCTCGTCGGTAATCTGTCTCGCGTCATATCTTTAACTCTTTCCCCAGTTGCATCGGCGAAAAATGTCAGATGGAAATTTTTGTGAACGACATTTTAATGTAGAACTACGTCTTTCTTCTTATTGAGCAGGGTGCGTTTAGAGAATGAACCGAATCGGCTCGTTCGTGATTCGACAAGAATATAGTATAATAAGGCACTCTCGAATGACGATCCATCCATCTCAACTGGTCTTTTGACCCCCCGCCATAGGCCCCTTTCTTTGGAATTTCTTATTACTCAGAAAATAATGAATGAATCTCAATTCGGGTGTCTCCCTAATTGGTCTCTTTACAATCCTTTGTTTAATTTATTTTAATTTGCCAATTCTTCTCTCGGCAATAAAATTATTCCTGTGACTATTTTCATGGACGTGTCGAAAGCATTCGACATGTGTAATCATGAACTACTTCTCTTGAAGTTTCCGTATTGACATGAATTTGGAAACAGTAAATTTGATGCAGTTATTTGTCTAATAGGCAGTTTCAAGTAAGCTTACTATTACCACAGGTGTACCACAGGGGTCTGTCCTGGGGCACTTGTTGTTTCTGGTTTACAAAAATGACATCCTAGAACTTCCACGTCCAATCCATGGTCACGGACTGTCACACCATTCTCTCGTACCTTTCTTACACAACTTGTCATTCGAAAACGAGCAGTATTTTCATTCTGGCACGGTCTCGCCGATTTAGTTCATTGTCTGAACGCACCCGACCTGTTCCCGCATGCTTCGATTAAACATGCACCAACATAGAAAACCTGTTGGAACCACTGGTCTCGCTCGGCCCATGATAAGGTTAGACACGATTTTATGCCTTTAGTGTCTTTAGTGCCCCTGTGAAAGGCGACTGGAGAGAGGTCCTGTCGGCAGCTACAACCAATAAAGCAGTAAACCTGAAATTGGGGCTCGTAAAAGACCGGCGAAAAATTTGCGGCCAATTTACCTGCCTGGTCATCACCTCTTGGCCTTTCCTTTTTGCCTCGACCAATCCACACATAAGGAAAAGAAATCCAGGAAACTGAAATTCCATAAACAGGATAAAGAAAATATGTACACCCGTGTCCGAAAGACCGAAAGACATTCGCACAGGTGCAAATATTTTCGATTCAAAATAAGATTTTGAAGATCTTCGATGCGTCTGCGTTCTGAAACTACAAAACCAAAAGAAAAATCTTCTTGCAACGATATTTGAAAGACGAACGTTTCGGTTCCACCAATTTTTCAAAGACTTTCGCTAGAAAGCAAAGCTTATCTTAAGGAGGCGGAAGAACGTGTCTGACAAGCAGTGGTTGAGGATTTTCTCTCTAAGCAGCGATTAATTCGCAATTGTGTAGAGCTTAACGCAAAAGGGAGCCTGATGTCGAGGTTTTTGAATCGCCCGGACCAAGATAAAACATTACTAACTTACATTTATCACAAAAATCTGTTCCCCAATATTTGTTAGGAACGATTTTTAGTTCGATCTACCCTGATAAACCTTTTTCGCCTTTCTCCTCACCGCAAAACTAACTCGATTTCCAAATAAGAAGTTAACGAGCGATAATCCCAAATTTCCGAGAATCTCTGCCACAGGGGTGGCCCGCAGCTTACCAGCTTCCATTTTTAAATCTCCTTCATAGAAAACGTTTCCAAGTATTCATGAGGTATGATGATTCATGGAAAGACTTAAATCTACCGCCTACATACATCTGCGTGTCCCGGACCACTTTCTAGTTGCCCATTTCCCAAAAATGAATAAATTCAAAAGTCGCTATTAGGCTTTGTGCAGCGCAAAGTCGGTTACCACAAACGCTACACGAGTTCGTACGAAAACGAAACTGGATTTTCTTCCTATTGTGTGACATAGTACACCGAAGTATTAATTGAATAATAATTAGCAATTGGGAATCTAGTGATGCGAATGTCGCTGGCCTCATTGAACATGTCATCCAAATGTCTGAGATTTGTTAAGGAGATCCACTGGCGTGTTCACCCTAAAAAAAAACCAGGAGGCGACCGACCTGGTCATTGTGACTAGCCCAGGCTTAGTATAAGCTACCTAGGTAGTGATCTTTAACGTGTACCTGACATCGTACAGGCACGGGTCCCACGGATTTACTTCCATTCCGAAGGAAGGCGTGCGTAGGAATTTCTCTCGCCCGAAAAATTCCGATGGTCTCGGTCGGGAATCGAATCCGCGATCACGGGAATAACAGCTCGACACGCTAACCACCGAGACTCCCGTCAATTTAATTCTCCACTTCTATCAGATAATAGGTATGGGTGAAATATGGGTCTGCCCCAAGTCTCTCTCTCTTCCCCCAACCCCGGATCACCCCCCAACCTCTCTCCCAAATCGTGAGGAAAGGATCTTCCCCACCCCCACCCCCTCGCCTCCATCTCTCGTCGAAGCCGCGGCCTATACACAGAGAAATAAGAGATATTCGTGTGGATGAAAGCCGGGCCCTGTCATGCACGCAACGAAAATTAGAATCAATTACGCGTGAAAAGGGTTGATGGTGGAAAGGAAAGCGTCTTTGTGTTGCAAAACACCATCGATTTTTCACTCTCCCGTCCTCGGAGGACAAGACAGGAACGAAATGGCCAGTCTGCTCATCCGGGAATTTCGATGATAATAAAATATCCAATAATCAGTGTTCAACAGTGGATTTAAAAAAATTCATTAATGAACTTGAATTGAGTTGAACTTCATTCGGATATTAAATGGAGTCGCCGTAGATCCGTTCGGCGGAAAACGATAACCAGGAAAACTCATTTTTACAATTACTAATTAAAATTTAAATGCTGTACAACTTTTTATTTTTATTTTTACCAATCAACTGTAGTCAACCATTTCTGTCATGTCTGTTGTTTCTCGTACGACCTGCAGAGCTCGGTGATTAGGACTGGAAGCAACAGTCTGGAATTGAAGTTTAAACCATCTTGTAGAAAACCCATGAACTGAAGTGAAATATCCATTTCGAGAAGAGTCGAGTCGAGGAGTGATGTCACTCGTCATTCCCAGCGCCAGCCATGTTGCTTTCGGAATGGGCAGTCGTCGAGTGATCCCAGATCTCATCGTCGGCCGCTCGCCAAGCAACAACAACACAATAGGAGGGAAGCGAAGAAAGAAAAAAAACCTAAGAATAAGATTGGCAAAAAAAAAACGAAGAAAAGAAAACCGATCGGCTATCATTTTTTCTTCTTCATCGTCATCTCAAAACGAGCGTTTACAGAAGAAATCGTCCGAGCGTCTAACCTTGGCAGGGGGAGGGGGAGGGCCGGTCGCCGCGCTCCACAAACGTCAACACACCTATCTCTATCAACGAAACTGAAAAGCTAGAAAACAGCTACAACCAATAACATTCTTGAAAAAATAAAAATATTCGCATCATGTCATCGTGTTGCTTCGAGGTGCTCACCGAGAACACTCCTTTTCAACGGTTGCACATCAAATTGAAGATTGTTTTAGAAGCCGTGTGATTAAATCATAAGGGTCTTGACAATTGAAATATAAAATCGAAAAAGAATCGTTTTTAAAAATATCTATTTGATTATTTTATGTTTTTTTAATATTGTTATTTTATTTTTATATTGAAAATATTATTCCGGTAATAGTATGTGGTATGGTGTGGCTCGGTCTCTTCGAAACTGTTTTCGCAATTACCATTTCAAATTAAAATAGTAAAA
The DNA here is from genome assembly GCA_034698785.1 of Mycogona germanica. Taxonomy (NCBI): domain Eukaryota; kingdom Metazoa; phylum Arthropoda; class Diplopoda; order Chordeumatida; family Chordeumatidae; genus Mycogona; species Mycogona germanica. The sequence goes on along the minus strand of JAQGBY010004458.1, from coordinate 3,288 downwards.
TATTATTATAAAAACGAGCTCGCCATTCGTGTTCCTCTCTTTCATTCGGTGATGTCCCGAATTCACCCTTTCTCGATTTAATATCATACAGTCCCTCCAACAAAAATCTTGGAGTAAACCTTATGATTGTATTATATTTACCCGACATAAGTAGCCCATTTTTAGCCTACTTAGACCACCTCTCACTTATATGGTTGGATGGAGAAATCTAGTGTTCAACGCCATCTGGAGCAATCTATGAAACTTACGTTTTCTGTGGTCGTCTCAGAAACACACGTTGCTGCTGTGTTGTTCGTGAATTCTAAGATTTCTCTAGACCCTCTAATCTCTTTGAGATCGTCTCTTCTCCAGACGCCGGCCGACACTCAAAAGGATTCCAGATTGCTTCACACGCGATCTCTCCACCCCTCAATCTCCTCTTCTCATCTCCCCAACTCCCATTCAACCGCCCGGACCGAATCAGACTTCGATAAAGTTGTTGCTCACATTTGGCCACTGGTCGACTTTTAAAAAAAAATACGCAAATGAATAGCGTCTGGAATTTAGAAAAAATAAATCCTGGAACAAGTGTAACGACAAATTCGCTACACTATTGCAATGAGCCTACCACGGTGACTCTACGTCGGGACGGAATGACCAGAGAGAGCTCGCGCCGGGAATCGAACCCAAAACAGTCACACAAAAAAATCAGACGAACAAGTTCAATTTCTTTAGTAGGCTCACCTCTCACCTCGATAAATGGTTGGGCATTCTTGAAAAAGACTGCAGACTTCAAGTTGGGCGACTGCAGACCCGCCTCGGCCCAACAGGAGCGAAACATTTCACCAACCGCCAAATTCAGAGGAATCCTTACTGGTGCATTGTCTCTTATCTTTTTTCTTTCCTAATATAAATTCGAAGTTGGAGAGTGTTTGAGGTCGTTGATGGAGAAAGGGGTCCCGGGACCGGTGAGGGGAGTGCAAGGGGTGGTGTGGCGGGTGTGACCGTGAAAAGAGGTAGATATGGATGGTGTGGGCGTTGAGAACATTTTTTGGCAAGAGAGCACGCAGCAGCAGCAACAAGCGGGAATTCACATATACGCGTAAGAAAAGCGCCGCCGCGGGGTAAAAATGCAGATTTCGGCGTTTACCGATTGGTAGTGCGATAAAAGAGCCGCTAGAATAAAATGAGCCATTCGTTTTAGTCGTTCGGTGGAGGTGGTGGAGCTGGGATTGGTGGTGAGGAGGGAGAAAATTCGCGAAACCAACATCTCGGTTCAGCTCATAAATTCTAAACCTGCCGCCACCACCACCACCACCACCACCACCACCTTTGCAGGCCGAGGTACGTCACGACTCACCAGCGATCCGAAATCGGAGACAAGTTAAGTGGAAGCTGCTCAGGTGTATGGGGCACTGGCAGAGTCGAGGAAGAAGAACAGAGTAGCTCTACTGAAGACTACAAATCAGAAACTCCATCGTCCTGGCTGCCGTTACATCACCTCCCGTCCAGTCCAACCCGACATCGGGCTGTCTCATGTTAAGTTGACTTGTCTTCGACTGGAGCCACACTCTACCTTGCGGGGGAAGATTACCGTCAAACCATTCTTTCCCCTTACTCCTCCTCCTTCAACCCCACGCACTCCCCTCAGGTACCTCCTCCTCCTCCTCCACCACCACCACCACCACCACCACCTCACCTGCCGTCGGCGGACGCCAAGAGGAAGATGATGAACAAGAAAAAGATTAACTTCTCACAAATGCAAGAATGTCTGACGATGGGTGGGGGTCCATAGGAGGAGGAGGAGGAGGCGGTTCGACGTGAGAGACGGCCAAGCGGGAATAAACAGCTAGACGCTGGTGTCGAACCCGAGCGGAGGCCAGCACACACACCGAAGACACGCTCGCGTAGGACGAGCAAGGAGCAGCGCCACCTATCACATCCGAATAGGTTAGGGCGATCGGAGGAACGTTGGTGGACGGGTTTGCGGGGTGACATTGGCGAGGGGCCGAGGGGGATCCACGAGGTTGGTGGAAGAAGGCTCGACGTCCCCACGAAAGTGGCGACCGGAGCAGTTGAAGTGGTCTCTCTGGCTCTCAGGACATGCAATAAATAATAAGTCCAATTAGGCAATAAAATGGACGAGTGTTGAAATGGGCGTTCGGGTCATCATTACCATAATATCCTCCTCCTCCTCACCACCCTCCATCCATGACCATGATTACCATCCTCCTCATGAACGGGTCGGTCGACCATCGCCATCCTCTAAATTAAATTGGCGCCTGCCTCGAATTTATTATTTCCATTATCATTACGGCAGACACAAATAATGCGGTTCGAAACCCGTTACACCGGCTTTGCCCTTCCCGAACCGAAGCGTCACAAACATTTGTCTTCTGTTTATTGAGAGAGGCGAATCAACACTTCAACATTGTACAACATCTGTTTTTGCCAAACGGTTGACCTTAGACCTTTCTTTCGAAATCGATATCAGAGTTAAACTCATCCAAGCAAGCACGAGCAGGGCGAGTTTATACATTGGAACCCACGGCTCTGACACCAAGTACTTAACAGTTATAACCGAAACTGCCAGTTGAAAGTAGCGACCTCTGGTGGACGTGTACTGGCGGGTCGTCACGTGACAAAGTCGAGACTAAATCGCATTTTTTATCAGGCACAAAAAATTTAACTTTCATCATTGACCCGCAAGTGGCTGAAAAGTTAAGGCAACGGGCTGGTGGGGTCTGAATGGTCTTAGGTTTAAGCCCCGCATGGCTATTTTTTCTAAGGAAACTTGAGCGAATGGTCACTTAAATATCTTGGCCACCTCACAGGAGTGGGGTGCGTTTTACTTTCAAACAGTAATCAACCACACGAACTGTATTTCGGGAAAGCGTATGTGATTTCGAAGGCACATTTCGCCCCACTCTGAAGCGCAATTTAAGATTTCTCAAGAAAGCTGGTTGTACGAAACGCTAACCAGCGGACTGAACGCCGTTAAGTGACGCTAGGTGGCGTCGGTGAGCTGGGTCAGCGGGACTCTTGTCTGGTCCCCGGACAGCAACGTCAATCTGGTGGTGAAGGAGAGAAGCGCGCGTCAAACATTTTGGAGAACACCACCAGAAAAAGAGAGAGGTCGCCTTTATTAGGTGGCCGGCGACAACATTCTTCATTTTTTTTCTTTTTTAAATTGAGTCCGGTTTCGTTTCCTTCATTTTTCTTCTTACGATGTGCCGCCTATCATCTCTCCTTACAAGCTGAGCTCCTCCCTCCACCCCACAACCCAACCCCCGAATCCCCTCTCTCTCT
>JAQGBY010004457.1:0-16582 GCA_034698785.1 Mycogona germanica | reverse complement strand
CCAGTAGTTTTCGAGTCTATAACGACTACACACCCATACTCACATACTCACATACATTCATTTTTATATATATAGATAAGTGACATCAAAATTAATTATTGTTGAATAATCATTTTTCCAGCAGGCCTATTCATTTGAAATTCCATAAGTCTCAACTGAACTTTTTAGTTAAACCATTGTAGGAGTATACTTTAATAGAAGAAGCAACACGCTTCATCCAAGAAAAGAAACTCATTTTCTTTGTTTTTCAAGTTGAAAACTACAATTTGATATGCGAAATAAAAACATTTTACCTTTGGCGGGCATAACATCAGACGTGCTTTTCTGTACATTAGCTGATAAGAGTGAAATGTAATGGCATCACAAAAGGATAGTGAGGCTGGATAGCTGACCACACCAGACACCACTGGTGGTAGTAATAGACAATCTGATGGGGGAGGGAAGTGCACTTTAGTGCACATCATTATAATAAAAAGCCAAGCCTCACTGGCAAAACAATGGAGTGCACAAAACTGAAGACAAAGTACTACAGCAGAACAGCCCATCCAAATGTTTGCACAAAGGGGCTGACCACACCACAGAAACAACCTGATGGTGACCCTGGTAGAGCAGCCCTCAGCAGTGGTCCCCAACCTTAGGAGAGCACTGCAGCGCCACCTCGTAGATGCGACAAAAGCATCAATGAAAAGCACCGTTTCACAGCCCACAGAGGAATAACCCAAAGTCCATGCTAATGATGATCAAACTGCATATAACGCATCTAGGGTAATCTGTCCAGGGAATATGGTGCTTGTCATTCTTACTGTCTCACAGAAATTCGTTGAGATGGGCTTGCTGGTGTACAGCACCTGAAATGAAGCACCTGCAAAAGTTCAGCATTGCCAGAAAATGCCTGAGCTCCTGAATAGTGACATCATGTAATTTGAAATAGCCATAACATTCTTGGAAGGAGGTGACATGCGCTCAGCTGAAACGTTTGGCTGACATTTTGCAGACCGAATGCCATAACCAGAAACTCAAACAATCCAAAGATGTGATGACCACGTCTTAGGAATGTCTTCCTGTGCCACCAGTATCTGGTTGTACGCACGTTTCACATTTCGGTGCTGAAGATGGACATTCCCTCCAACCACTGAGTGACATCGTGTAGATGTGGCATAGGGTATCTGTTTGGCCTGGCAATGGCATTAAGGTTGACGTAATTGTCACATATGCGCCAATCCTTGCCATTCTGTTTTACCAGCTTCATATCAGAATGTGCCAACTTCCATTTCTTGGGACAAAGGTGTCAAGAACGAGCTGTGGGAGGTGGACCCGTTTGGTAATATGGTGTACCGTAGTGTGTGCAGTTCCTGCTGTGGTACAAAGTAGGGATCGTGTAATGCCAGGGAACTCTGCCACTTCATCCATGAATGACAATTTTTCGATTTCCGGTACAGCTAGGGGAAGATGTCACACTCTTGCCACTGGAATTTTTGCCAGTTGTAGCATCTATGATGCACTGGCATCTCGTATTGACCAGCAGGTCAAACTTGAATTGAAAGTCTGGTCAGATGATTGCATAATCAACATCTATGAATGACCAATACATTTTATGACCATCCCCTAGGTTGACTGCTATGTCCCTTGTCCCATATGTGGGGTATGCAAACACGGCTGGGAATTTGTAGCACGTGATGGGACTGAAGAACATATCAAACTGAGTGAATTATGGATATGTCTGTGTCAGTCTATAAGAAAGTGTGTGCCACTTATATACACCAGTGATAAAAACCCAATGTGTGTCCCAGTGTTGGACAGCGTGGCAATAGACAGTCCCACTTTTTTTTATTCATGCAGGGCCAACCATTCTTGGCCTCCTTACACTACTGGGATTTTGCCCCAAACCTAGCATGATACCAGCATAAATCTGGTGGGTGCTCATGCCGGTTCGAGACCACCTGCTGGGGCTACTAGACTGAGACCTGGAGCGTGAACACATGCATTCACTAATCATGTCTGTCAGCTGAGTGAGCCAAGAGGGTGCTTGGCTGCTATCATCTGTCATGAGGTGCTCGGGTGAGTGATTTCTAACAGCTGGCACATTGGAACGAACCTGACCTGGCAGCACGAATATGTCATCTAAGACTGTATCCGCCACTATGGCTGCCACCTCTAGTGTGCCACCCACTGCTACCACTGTAGCATAGATGCTTTCTGGTAGCGCATTGATAAAGCATTGTCACATTGGTCACCAAGAACGCTACCCTCGAACAAATGGTGAAGTGTGCTGAGGTTGACTTTTGAAACTTCCATTTGTGCGTCATCCATGAAGGGCATGCGTCATGCAGCGTTATGCGTCATGCAGTCTTAGGTAGAAAAAATGTACCCACTTGTTGCTGCCCCTACACGGTGCGAACGAGCACATCGATCAATCACAGGAATCTCAGGAAACTCAATCTGCCTTTTAAGATAGATTAAGTGTCCTGCAATACCATCCGGTCACGTGCATCACTGAAATTGGTATGATTCGCATCAATACACAATCTTCATAAAATTCATTCTGTAACCATTTCGCCGGCAGTGTCAGGTATGGTCCGATGCAGGAAAAGCCATCCCTGTCGGCAGCGTCGGGATGATCCTGTCACTGCACTTTGCCGATTTTTTGCCGAAAAGTAGCCCAGTGTGAATCCCCTAGCCTAGTCATTGGTCCGACACCATTGGATTCACGTTCTCACGGCCTTTCCAATGGTGTCAGAATCATGACTATGTGGTCACTATGTCACCATCTGGCGGCAACCCAGTGATGCGGGAGGGGCAAAAAAAGCACTGCCCAGAAAAACTGAACCCTAGAAATGGCTGAGCACATGAAATGTGTGTGGCTGAAATGTGCATGCGATCTGGCAGCTGCCTGATCACGTAAATAAGTGCTGGATAGCGATGGAATAAGTGCTGGATACAACAGGTGTCATCCAACTATAGTCTTGATCGACCAACATTTGGTGAAGTGAAAGTGCGTGTCCATCCAGTCCCGGTACTATTGCCTGTGTCCAGCTCTTGGCCATCCAGCATGGCCAGATTTTTGCATCCGGGTTTTTTTTCTTTTCTTGCCAATCAACTGTAGTCAAACGCACTACAGGCGTTACGTCCCTTTCATGGTGCTTAGGCACTGTTCGAGGGGGAACAACCAGTACCCCGGGGTCGAAATTTTTTCGAGAGCCCGCGCAGGGAATCAAACCGGGACCACCGAAACCACAGTCTCGCTAAACCAACTGGGCCATGACGAGTTCCATGGACCAGCACCAGCACCATCACCACAGTTAATTACAGCACTGAGCCAGCCACCCTGGATATCATGAAAGTGTTTGTGGGTGTGAATACCTTTCACCAGAAAGGAACTGAAAGCTTGCACCACAGATTCGTTGTAGCCCAGTTGGTTTAGCAACTAACTGTGGCTCTGCGATCCCAGGTTTGATTCCCGGCATGGGCTCTCGAAAATTTTGATCACAGGGTACTGGTCGTTCCCCTCGCACAGTGCCTGAGCACCATGAGGGGACGTAATGCCTGTATTGCATTTGACTACAGTTGATTGGGAAACAAAAAAAGATTCATACCCTGGGATCGAATAATCGAACTTGGGACCACCGAGCCAGTCAGTTGAAATACCAACTGGGCTATGACGAGTCGATTTATCTCGGCGTGTGAAGTTATATGTGCAGGGGTTCATTTATGTTCCGTCTACTCAGAAGAAACAGGATAGATTAAATTTAAAACACAACTTTTATAGACAACTTCTTATAGAAATATTTTTGTTTCCAGCATGTAATTGACGGAGACTTGTGTGAGCAGTTCAACTCGATTGATTCGTCAAAACAGAAAAGTATTGGTGAAGATCTTGATCAAACGCCAAATGAGGTAATTCCATTTTTTTCCTTACTTGCTCTCAAACATTTTGTAGATTTTATAGTGCACATGATTTTTATGTGTGAATTTTAGGTTTCCAAGAGGTTAGAAGATATTCGAACCAGATATGCCTTCTGAAAAAGAAATGTTTTCACCTCTGCACCAGCCTCATGTCATCGTGATTGTTTTCAGCATTTCTTTATCAATTTTATCAATAAAATTCTTTTTTTTTCCTATCATAAATTTGTTTTTTTGTAGTTTTGACAACCTTTGTGGCGTCACCACAAACGCAGCCAACTAAATAAAAAAGGGCATGATCTTCGGAATTTTGCGGTTTTGCTTGACAACTTTATAGAAAAACTAGCTGACCCGGGCCACGCCTTGCTGTGGCTTCCGGTTAAATGGCCCGGTCACAGTACCTCGTGCACACAATTTTCCCTTTTCCTTTTTTCCCGGGAATGTTTTAGCCCGCTCGGTCACACTACCTCGTGCAAACAATTGTCCCGGGAATTTTTTATTCTGCTTTCCCGTGATTTCTCGTGATTTCTCGTGCTTTCCCGTGCTTTCTCGTGCTTTGTCGCTTTCCCGTGCTTTGTCACTTTCCCGTGCTTTGTCGCTTTTATTTGGATTTGTCGGGGTGCAATCTGGTTCTATTTGTCACGTGATCACAGAAAAATGAAACGACGAATTAACACATTCTCACTCATAAATGCAAATATTAATCATGTAGTTTCACCGTTGGGTGAGTAAAACTACACGATTAATATTTGCTTATGAGAATTGCTAGTGAGAATGTGTTAATTCGTTGTTTGGATAATTTTTCTGCGGTCTGCAGGTGGCCCTCCCGTTCGAAGTGCACACGTTACCACATGATCCGGATTGGAGTTCACACGTGACCGCGCGATCCGGATTGGTTGCGGTGCATTTGGATTTGTCTGGGTGCAATCTGGTTCGATTTGTCATGTGTTCGCAGAAAAACGAAACACCACTTTCCCGTGGTGGTGGCATTAAATGAAAACTGTGAGGGGAGGGGGTTCTTAACCAACGTCAGTGAGAAGATTAAAAGAGAGAAGGAGGTTAAAGGTTTGTCTGAGTGAGTGGGGGAGCACACCTGGAAGCCTTGCAGGAAAGTCCAGGTTTGGGGATAGAGATGCGATCTGATGATGTCTTGACATTTTTGTTTCCGTAACAATGTGACCGGGACTATGACCAATGTTTTTTTAAAAAAATCATCGAAATTGGTCTAGTAGTTTTCGAGTCTATAAAGGATACACATCCATACATACTCACATACTCACATACATTCATTTTTATATATATCGATGAAACGCATGGTCAGGCATTTTGTATGGGTCTCCTAATTTGCAAAACGATCATTGTGGTTTGCCAACTAATTGGAAATTAATGCCGTCTATTGGTAAGAGGGGAAACTAAGAAGCCCAGAGCCGCCAGTAGTCACCATCTGCCTTCTAGGCATAATAAGGCAAAACTGAAGCGGGATTAACCCTTTAAGCGGCAAAGCCGCATTAACATGTCCAAGCTATTCTGCATACCACGGGCAAAGCCTTGTTAACAAGAATTCCTATTTCAAAAAATTCGTGGCAAAAATCTATCAACCACAGAGAAATCTAGAGCACATGATTGGATAGATAAAAAAATGTAGATATTGAAAAACCCCTCACATTTTGTAGTGCCGGTGGCACCATCTAGCTCCAGCGTCCGGCAGCATTTTTGCTGGAGAGCACATTTCCAACATATTTTCTATGTTTTGAAAAAAGGAGATTTTTAGCTGGCAGCGCTCACAAAAGCAAAGCCGCACAAGCATTCAGCAACTGCTGGACTGTCCAGAATTGTGCAGGATACGTCTGAAAGTGATTGCTGGATGAGTACTCCAGCAGTGAAACAGCATCTGAATCCGTCAATTCCTACACCAACTAGGACAGTGACAGTGCACCAAAAATGGTCGACTTCCAGTTTGAGAATTTGGTGTTTGGTGGGTCCTTGCCCTTGCCACCATTTCCATTCCAGGGGGTGCCAGGTCCCAGCTCCATCATTATGAATACCTTCAATGCGGGATCAGACCTCCTAGACCTGCACAAAAATTTGGTGCATGAAATAGTTGCATAGAGCAACATGTATGCTAGCAAAAAGTTGGCCAGCTCTGTTCTTGCACCTCCGGCGCTGGATGGACATTTAGGTGGATTACTTCTGGATCTGGCTGGCCAGCACCATCCAGCAGGGGGTGATCCAGAAGCCAACCATCCCCATGTACTGGTTCACCAGTGAACTGGAACCCCCTTCCGGTGCTACATGTGAAACCAATAATCCTGGCACACTTCCAGTGCAAGATCCAGCGAGTCAGCTGCCGGTCGTCCAGTGATATTCTAGCATGTCTGGTGGAAGGACACTTTCTCCAGCTTAATCCTGCAAGCAAATGCATGCAAAAATGTGTGGTGTGCTGCTCCAAGATGGACAAGAAGGGAAAGAAGATCCAAAAGGAAACTCAATATTCTTGTGAATCCTGCAATGGCGGATTGTGTGTTGTGCCATGCTTCAAGGTCTACCAAATGTTGCTTAACTTCTGACCAGGTAGGAAGAAAATTTTGTCACCTTTCCAAATCACTAACTGTCACCTCTCCCCCAACTTCTGGTTGAGATGTAAGGATTTTTTTTTGGGAATTTTAAATTAATTCAAAACCACGTAAAGTTGGAGTGTGGGTATGGGAAAATTGATTGGCTGCTTGTAAGCGCTGGGACTATAATGGCAGCTATCGCCCCACGCTTGCATGGCCACCTGAAGGTGATGCACCCCTAGTGGCGGATAGCCGAGATGTTAAACACCAGGGGCTCCACTGTCCCTTACCTTTCCCAGCTGGGAATTGGAGTATTGCAATTCCTGGTCACTCCTGCCTCAAAAATCAACCTGGCCAGTTGGCCAGCAAGAAGCTCTCCACAAAGAAAGTTTTTCTCGTTTAAAATCGTTGCTCAGACGTGTTCATGAAAAACAATGGATCTCAATTAAGTTTTATAAACCTGCAGAGGCTAAATCGGGCCTAGAACAATTTTATTTGCTCGTGTTTTTCCGACCTACAATCTTGCCTGCAAAGGACAAAGGCGGTATTCCAGTGGCCCAAGCGGTGACTGCAAAGGACCGGATTTTGTGGTGGGAATATTTCGACGAGGATTTTTTAAAGACCTGATGTCCTGCTCTGCTGGACGGTTGCCTGGTCTAGGGTCCTGCACACCTCAACTGCAACGTGTGGGAGGCCTGGGCCAGTAGTCCATAAAGGGATAAAGGCAGGAATTCACCCAAGAGACTGCAAAAGCTCTGAAGGAGCTAACCAAAACTATTACAACAAGAATCTACAAATAGTAAGAAGGGGTTGCTCCCCAAAACAATTATTTGTCTTTTCTAGTTGCTAAACTAAAAAGGGGGATATTGATTGTAAAATGCATTGGATCACAAAATTTGCCTATGGAAATGAATGATCAAGCAAACAAATGATTGCTAAAAGTGTGTTTGTAACAGGCTTTTGTATTTGTCCAAGGTGGTTGAATTAGGAGATAAGATCAAAGTATTTGATTTAAAGAGTCATCAAGAGAACCTTAAAGGGTTAACCGACAATAGACGGCAAAGCACACGAGGTTTGAATATTAATATATTTGAATTGGGGTCTCGGTGTAATGGTTAGCATGTCAAGCTGTTATTCCCGTGATCGCGGGGTTCGCTTCCCGATCGAGACATCTGGAATTTTTTGAGCGAGAGAAATTCCTATGCACGCCTTTCTTCGGAATAGAAGTAAAGCCGTGAGAACCGTGCCTGTACAATGTCAGGTACACATTAAAGATCCCTACCTAGGTAGCTTATACTAAGCCTAGGCTAGGCAAAATTACCAGATCACCTCCTGGGGGTTCTAGTACTAGTTCTGGACCTCCTTAACAAATATCTCTGTGACAACTGGTCGCTCATAGGCCCCTCTCTTGGGGGCTGCTTGTGGGTACATATTGTAATTGTAATTACAGAGGGTGGTTAGGCAAAAATGTGATGCCTTTGAAATTACATCACACAGAATTTTTTTTGCATGTTCTTTAAATGTGTCATCTATCTTTTTTATAAGTTTGAAAACATTTTCTGAAAAATAGTGCCACCTACGAATTATGAAGACAATGTTATGATAAAAACTCTTTCCAAACAAAACGTCGGGGCACAGTTGGTTTATGACGAACTGCGGTTCGCGGTCCTGGGTTCAATTCCCGACGCGGGCTTTGGCTTAGGATACTGGTGAAAATGTGCCTCTCACAAAGGGCCTAAGCTCTGAGAGGGGTACAGAATCTTCCTGTTGTGATCCGTCACTTCAGTGAATAAAAAAAAAACATTCTTCGAAATGTATCAAGGATGTGTAAAAAAAAATGCGGAATTATTGTGAGCACATCTACAATATGTCTAGTAATTAGAAATTATGGATTCAAGCGCAACATAAATGGACAAACCAATGAAAAAGCCATTTGCCCTAAGCCTAGAACTGCAAGGTCTGAACATAACATTAACAAAGTGAGGAAGTAGATCAACAAGGAGTCAATGAGCAATGTTGAAACTCTGTGGTATGTGACAGAAATCAATAAGTGACATAATCCACCAAGAGTTGCATAAAAAATGTGCAAAAAGACAACCTGACAACTCTTGACACTGCAAAATAGTAAATAGGATAACAGGAAGACTGTCAGAAGCTGTATGAGCGCCACCTGGCTGGTGGAAAATTCGAATTTATTGTTACACCAGTTGGTCAACTAAGACTATGCAGCTCGCATTTTATTCCGATAGACCTCACCTAATTGTAATTGGTAGCGTAGGTGCTTGGAGACGTCCGACGAATGGTTCGTGACCGAGGTGACTTCCCCACTCCCGGTAATGATTTGACACTTCCAAGTTTTAATGCTTAGAATGACACACAATATTTATTCGGTTTCATTAGATATTACACACTGATAGCTACAACACATTAATTTCCCTTCCCGGACATGAACATACACACACTGGCCCACATTAGGTTACACTCTATAGACTTAAGTTATCTTTTCCTCTATTCTAATAACATCTATTAATAAAACACTTTTAAGATCACTTATGTTACGGATGGGATTCATTTCGGATTTCTGCAGGTGGAGTATTCTTTGTAACTGTGGATCGCACACACACTTAACTACATGGGAACTGTTTGCACAAAAATGCGGATGGAAAATATTCTCCCCGATGGAGATTAAATCAAACCACAAACTGATGATGATAATTATGAACATCGCTAATTTAGCACGGAAATTCGGTTGACAATGCCAGGCTGAGCTACACAAATTGCCGCATGATGATTCAGGCAACTAGCGATGATAAACAATTTAACTACTGGACTTGGAGAATGACTTCAGAGAGTGAGATGATGCAGGTTCATTAGACGAGCATGATCACACCTAATTTTGATTGTTGCTGGGTTTTTTATAAGCTGTATGACCCAAGTTTCTACAGATGGCTCCGGATTACAAATTGTTTTATCAGGCCACCTGTAGTCCAGCCAGGGCTGTCCCAGGCCAGTCCAGCACACACATGTCTCATAAAATCTTTAAGTGCTGGTGCCACACCGTGTGGGGTGTTATCTTTTTGCAATCACACTAGGTTTTACATTTGCGCACCCCTGCCCTTATTGCCCAAATTGTCCCCCGGTTCCCCGATAAACGTGTGCGTGTGTGATACCCAGCTGTACATTGAGTCCATGTATAAGGAGACGAGATATTTTTTCCTAGCTATGATTTTCATATTTTCAGTTTCTAATGTCATAAGCTACAAGCTGTCATCTGTTTGATTTTTATTGCTCTAGCTGGTGGTCATTAGCTGTCAGAAATTAATTGGAGCTTACTCAATTGTCTATGGCATTTAGCATGTGAATGCACACTCTTAGCCATGACTCTGTTTTGCTAAATTCTGTTTATGCATTCCTGACCTCGACAGTGAGCATGAGGGCTGAGAGAGAGAACACGTGCATCTCCCCATCCTCATTCTTGCAGGATTCCTCCTCCCCACCCATGCTTGCAACTTGCAACCGTGCACTGCCCACATTGACTCTCCTCGTCCAGTGCCGAGATGCCTTTTATATTAGATTAATTAAATCGTTGGTACCACACACCCTTTCTGATTGTGATATCGTTTAATGCATTTTTGTTTGTTTTTATGTTGGGTGCACATATTCCGCACCCAAAATCACTCCCTATAAATTTTAGATTGTGATGCCAGTGACAGTCAGCACAATCTACAACAAGGAACCACCTGATAGTCAATCCTAACGAATAATAAATCCTATTCACAGTAATGGAGACAAGACATACAGAAAAACCACTAGATATAGTGAATGGTGCACATGAAATATAGCGATGTGCCATAAAAAGTGCATTAAGAATCCCAACCATTACTCATGATCATGTCGAAAACAAGCATATATGTATTCCCAAAAAGTGACCCAAATACTACCCTTATCTCTTAACCAAAAAGAAGGAACCCCAAAAATGTGATAGAGATATCAAACTAATCAACTAATAACCTCTAAAAAGTGTTTGATAATAAAGAGAACACACCAATAACCATAAGGGAACAAGTAAGATCCAAATACGAAGCTCACAAAAAATATGTGCACAACACTTTAACACTGGGGGGAAGGAGCACCACGGAGCACTGGGGGAGCACAGAGAAACTGGCTGTTAAAGCCCGGCATTTTTGACCCCATTGCGGACTGCTTGCTCTGATTAGCAAGTGCAAGTCTGCTGGATTAGCATTGGTCACGACAGATATTCCCCTGTTCACGTTTCGAGAGAGGGGCAACTGCCAAGCGATGGGAGAGTGGCCCCCATAGCCATGAGGCATGGTGCCACTCCCGCTGTGGGTTTTCAAATCAACCTTAAGAAGGGCAGTTTCAATCAAGATTCCTGCAAGTACCTTGGCTTTGTCATCAGGGCAGGTACTTATGCTCCGGATCCCAACAATATAGAGGCATTATTTCGAATTCCTACACCAACAACAAGAAAAGCTGTTATTTCCGTGCTGGCTACATGTAATTTCTACAGCCAATTCATCGAGAATTTCTCAGGAAGGTGTCTGAAACTCAGAAAACTCACCAAGGCTGGTGAGAAGTTTATCTGGGGGCCAGAACACCAGAAAGAATTCTATGATTTGAAGGCTTGTATGATGGCACAGCCAGTCATGGCTTTGTTCAATCCTGCCCTGGCCATCATATTAAAAACCGATGCATCAGATTACGTGGTTGCCACTATCCTCACCCAGGTACACTGTGGGAGAGAGCGAGTGGTCGCATATGCAAGCAAGACACTGTCAAAGCCACAGAGGAATTGGTGTACAACCAATAAGGAGTGCTATGATATGTTTTGGGCCACCAAGAAGGAGTGCTATGCTATATTTTGGGCCATCAAGCACTACCGACAGTGCCTGGAGTCTGCATTCACAGTGGTGACTGATCACCACTCCTTATGCTACTTATTTGGAGAATAGGAGCCTTCTCCCATTATGGACCGGTGGATTATCTATCTCTAGCTATTCCAATTTAAGATAGCATAAAGGAATGGACCGTGTAATGCAGATGTAGACTGTGTTAGTTGGTATGGTCATGTCGGACAACCTGAGGATGCAGCTATGAGGGAGATCTGCTCCTTCATCTCGGTTTATCGCCTTGTTACTCAGCAAAGACTGGACAAGGAAATCTTAAAAGGTCTGAGCATGAGTGATAAGGTGACTGAGGATCCGACTAGTAAGGTACTTACTGTGAATATATCTCACAAGGGAGACTCTTAGACTGCTAATCTGGGCTCCACGATGAGAAGTTTCAGAGTTGTTGGCATCTGCCCATGGATGTGCCTTAACAGAACACATGGGAATCGAGCGGACTTGGAGAAAGATCTGCGAAAATTACTACTGGCACAACCAGAGGAGGGACGTAGAGGCCTTTGTCTGATCCTGTCAGGAGTGCCAGCACCAGAACAAGCCTATGAAATCCCAGAAGGGACTGCTCATGCCCATCCAGACACCGGGACCGATGTACACCATCGAACTGGACTTTTTAAAGATCAGTAAAGCATCAGCGGGCAATGAGTATGTTCTGGTAGCAATTGATCTGTTCACCAAGCATGTTTTTGCTAAAGCATCCCACACCAGGATGCTTTGACTGGCAAAATTCTTGATCCAGGATATCTGTTTGGTTCATGGGTTCCCAGCCTGTTTTCTGTCAGATCAGGGCAAGACATTTGTGGGTACTGTCATCACCCAACTCACCTCTTTGTTGAAAATAAAGAGGTGTAGGACCAGCAGGTACCAGCCTAGTACCAATGGTCAATGCGAAAATGCCAACAAGTCAATAACTAAACTATTAGCCAAGCTGGTTCGTCTGGAACCAAACAAATGGGATCAGTTCCTGCCATTCGCGTTATTCCAGATGAACACAGCTGTCTCCAAGTCGACCAATGGAATGCCATATGAGGCAGTCTTTGGCATTTTGCCAAAGATGCCTTCACTGGATATACAGTTTAAGAGTCGTTCATCGGCAGATGGACTCTCACTGGGCCAGGCCAAGTATGGGTTTGGCGCACTCCCGAGAAAACATCAAGGAGAAACTGGGTTTTGCTCAACAAGCCCAGAAAGAGCAATACGATCGGAACCGGCAATTTGGAGAGTTTAAAATAGAAGTCATGGTACTTAAACATGTTATAACATTCCCTGGGAAGGGTGATAAGCTCCACGATAAATACCATGGTCCCTACAAAGTTGTTGCCAAGCTCAGTGACAACATCTGTAAAATAGACACTGGAGGTGCGCTGCCAGTGCCAGTACATGTCAGCAAATTAGAGGCTTGGGTAGACAGGCCATAACACTTGCTGCCGAGTTTTTTGCAAGAGGAATTCCGGATCGCAGAGGAGATACCTCCACCTCAAGATCCAGCAAAAACTTCCAGATCCTGGAGTACTGATAAATTGAGGGACCATCGTCAGATACAGTTGCCCAGGACACCTGTCAAACCAGCAATCGACCTGTTGCGAAGTGCTTGACAGGGTGGATCCAGGAAGGCTACTGGACTGCTGGAAGGCTACAGGAACTGCTACCATGATCCAGCTGATGGTTGGCATCACAACCAGTCAGCACCTGCAGGAAACCCAGATCTGATTGATTTGGAATCAAGACAGATACTGGGGAGTCCGAGTGTGCAGCCGGTGCACCAGCCAACACAGGATGAGGGCCATCATCTTCCTCCCCCCACCAGGTGGCACAGAGAGATCAGGACAAGCATTGATGATGCAGGATGTCAGGATCTTTGACACCGTAAGGTCACCCTGGCAGGGGAGAGGAGAGGTGGAGGATTCGCAACTGCAGGACTCACAGTGTGCACCAGAGAGCACTGATCATCTCGAGATGATGAGTAAGTGGCCTCTGCCAAGTTGTCACCCAAGTGTGCAGGGGACTGCTAGGGAGCAAGGAGCATACACAGCACCATCTCCCAAACAGCAGTTACCAGCCAGCCAGATGCGTCAGTCATCTGGAAATGTGGGAGCCTATCCCGATCAATGACATCAGAAGTCCAAATGGGTCACCGGGAAGCCGACTCCTGTCATAGCCCGTAAGTCGGATCTCCTATCTCTGGAATCAGAGGAGGAAAAGAGACAATGCAGGCTCTATGACCAGGTGTTTGTGAGGAAGCATCTACTTCTTGACATCGGCCAAGTTTGTGACTAAAAGAAACAATGTTACTCTGACACCTCCAGTGAAGAGGAAGCTGACTATTATGTAGACTCATGGAGGAATTCATCAAACGGCCAAGAGTTACAGCATATGGTCGAACTTCCAGTAAACTTCGAGCACCATAGGAGAGCTGGCCAATCGACAGTGAACACTGATGGGATGAAACCCAGGCCATCAAAGGAAACCGGAGCCATGCCAAAGAGGAAGAGAAGACGACAGTCCTCTGGAAAGCACATACTGATGTCAGAAGCACCTACAGAAAAAGTCAAGGAACCTCAACTCAACAACCATGGGAAGCCAAAGGGGGGGCTGACCCAAGGCAAGCTTCGACCATCTCCAGCAGCAGGGGCGGCCCAACCAACACCTGTAAAGGTGGCTGTAAAGAGCAAGGTTGGCAGTCCTCGTCACAGCTAAACCTTCAGGATCACCCAGGCCAAATGAGATTCTTTGGTTCTTGGCAAACAATGGACCAGAAGTGGTTTGCAAAGATGAGAGAACCTGCAGCACAAAGCTGTCAAATGCCTTGCTGGAGCACCCGAGTCAGCATCTGGAACCGAAAGTGGAGCTCTGGATTCTGACAAGAATGCTAGTGTTGCAACACGTGATGCGGGTCCAGCAAGGGCTAAATGCTCTAGCCTGCCGGGGTCGGGGTTAAAATTAAGATCTAAATTGATTTCAGATATGGATCATGGTGACAGTGTGTCTCATTTTCAGGAGCCTGGTGGGGGAGAGACTGATATTGAGAGACTTAGAGACAGGTTCACCCATATTTCATTAACTGTGTTGTCTTACTCTGTTCGCCATTGTGCTTGTCACGACACACCACTTCTGTATCTTTCGCACCCTTTGTATTTTGACGCCAACAACTGTCAACCTGTTTGTGTTTGCTCATCTTTGTCATCCCAAGCTTTCAATAATATGTTGTTAAATTTTGATACCATCGACGAATAAACGCATCAGGCCACCTAAACCTGTTAAGTTGTTCAAGCAATGGTGCCACTCTAGCGTGTTGTGTGATGGAATTTATAAAAAAAGATGCACATAAAAAACACAAATTGCGAAACGGGAATGACGTAGAAGGATGAGATTGCGAAATGAACACAAAATGATAAACGCACATTAGATGATTTAAAACGTGAAAATTACATTTTCTTGGAGAAAATGATAGTTGAGGCCACTGAGCAATGTAAAAAATAATCGTACGACTAGTTTGCAGCTTGTGCCATCTGAAATGATTGAGTCAATTTACTGTTAGTGAAAAAATAAAAAATGCAGAAGTGATAGCACCATTCTTTTGATCTCTCTAGGTATTTGTTCGATACACATTTTACAGACAACGCATGACCTATGGACGACGCCAATTTACAATAACAAATATGTATTTATTATGTAGGAATTATACATTATTTGTGAATGCCACCAATTCACTGAAACTTTTTTAATGCCGTGCCTTGTAACCAATAACTACAAAGTGATTATTGTTGTCACTCAACAACCAAACACTTAAAAAATTTATCAAACATGACATGTTTATTAAATAAAAAGATACGTGATTCTGTATCCTAGGGCTGCAGTCACCTGATTGCAGAATTACACAAATGTGGCATATGGAAAACACGTTTTGCTCGTGTTGGTCCTTGGTTTTGTCATAGAATATTTCATACATTACTTGCAAGTTTACATGTGATATGGATATAAAGTTTCAAGTTTATCTGGTAAGTGAAAATTTGAAAATAGTGCCCTTATTGTTTATGACGGTCTTAAACTATTTTTTTATTCAACGTCACCATATTAAACATTTTAGTGAGTGCCGGCAAATTTTAAAATGAGCAACTCTGCTGCCAAACAATAAACACAAATCATAGCGCACGTATTATACAGGTATATAATTGTTGTAATATAATTATTGAAAATCTGATATCTGTAAAATTTCTTTCTTGTAAATGATAAGTTACTAGGGAAATTGCCCGGCTTTACTTGGAGGCCATCATCATTGCAATGAAATGTATTTCAAATGTTTAAAACTAAATTCCTTCCAGTTTCTTAACTTGTAATTTTTAAATTATAGGTTTCCAAACTTTTGACTATTTAAATATCTAATCTGTTTAAAGCAAAAAATTGTTTTAATCAATGTATTTTGCTAAATAACTGTATAAGGCATTAAATGTAATAGAATATAAAATTATTATAATATGTATATAATATAAAGCATTAAATATAAAATATGGATCTGGTGAGAAAAAATTCACAGATAGCATGCGAGAGATGCAATAAGAAATTATATATCACTCGGTAGTTGAGTGGCTAGGGTATCTGATTCGAAGTTATTGAAATGCGCTATTTGCAGTTCACACTCTGGTTGGTTACAAATACAATATTTCCCCACAAGCAGCCCCGGATGGAACCTATAGCAGGGGTCGAACAACCATTTTACAATTACAAATTTTACCCGCAAGCAGCCCCCAAGAGAGGGGCCTATGGCGGGGGTGGAAAGACCAGTTGAGGATAGAAATGGGTCTATTTTTAAAAGATCTGGATTTGAGGCTCTGTCAGGCCATTCCACTGTCGGACTATAGGGAATATATGATGCAGATGTACATTGAAGCTCGTTCACCATTCTAGTGTGGCCCATTATTTAACTTCTATTAGGAGCTGGGCACATAATTTCTCCGAGATCAACATTAAAATCCCCCTTCAAAATCCTGACCAGCAATCGTAAACTGATCTCCCTCCTACGATCTTCCTGTGTCTCCCATCCCAGTTTTGACAGCATGTCTGTGACACTGTCAGTTCTTCCAAATCTGCTGCTAACAAATGTCGCAGCTCTTCGCTGAACAATTTTAATTTCCCCTACAAGCCCCACATGGTGAGGATCCCAAATGGAACTGCAGTATTCAAGCAAAGGTCGGACCAAGGAAA